>WMED01004250.1:0-7500 GCA_019650415.1 Pipa parva
TAATGATTACAGTAGTATGGTTACTGTAGTAATGATTACTGTAGTACGGTTACTGTAGTACGGTTACTGTAGTAATGATTACAGTAGTATGATTACAGTAGTATGGTTACTGTAGTAATGATTACTGTAGTACGGTTACTGTAGTATGGTTACTGTAGTAATGATTACAGTAGTATGGTTACTGTAGTATGGTTACTGTAGTAATGATTACTGTAGTACGGTTACTGTAGTATGGTTACTGTAGTATGATTACTGTAGTACGATTACTGTAGTACGGTTACTGTAGTAATGATTACTGTAGTAATGGTTACTGTAGTAATGATTACTGTAGTACGATTACTGTAGTAATGGTTACTGTAGTAATGATTACTGTAGTACGGTTACTGTAGTATGGTTACTGTAGTAATGATTACTGTAGTACGGTTACTGTAGTATGGTTACTGTAGTAATGATTACTGTAGTATGGTTACTGTAGTAATGATTACTGTAGTACGGTTACTGTAGTATGGTTACTGTAGTAATGGGTCACTCGCTAAAAAACCAGTGTACATGTAAAGTTATAACTCAAAGGGCAATATCAAAGGCTGGTGGCAAAATCAGCATCTAAAATGGTTAAAAAAATGGTAACAAATCACTTTCCACTGATTTCAAAGGCAGTGTACGCAAAGAGATAACTGCCACAAAATCCATTTTGTTGTTACCATTCTAATGCATCAAAACACCTCCTCTTACATTCTCCAAAATAGGGGAAACTGCTCTACTGTCCACACCATTTGTTTGTAAATGATTTTAGCGATTGCAAATGCTTATTTTCCTTTAGCTTAAAATAGGTATACAAGGAGCAAGTTGCATGCTGAGGTACGGTATATTGGCAGACAATTGTTTTGCGATAGCAACAAAAATTCATGATTAAAATTGGCCAGTCTTGGCCCAGTCTTTATTGTTCAACGCAATAGACCTAGTTTGCACACACACTTGAATAGTGGTCATATAAAAACTGGATATAATAGTTTCAACTGCTACTCTAGATTGGAGAATCAGGAAAACCAAGCTGATGATGACTTGTTAATGCTAATTGATAAATAACCTTCCCAGACTGCTGCAAAACACTGTAGAAGACATAGGCCTATTTTAAATGATTTACAAGATAATGCTTAGAAAGTATAATCAGATCAGCATACTATGGATAATAGGATAACTGGAAAGAAGTAAAAAAGATAAATTACAATGCACTAATGAGTCTACATGCTCTTATCAGAAGGATATCAGTTTCACCACTCCTGTTAAAAGGTGAAAGTGGGTTTTCTGACTACAAAGATGTACTTGTAGGGAGACAAAGCAAGATAAATTGCATCCCGCTTAGTTATTTAGCTGCTTACTCTTAGCACAGCCTACTTGTGTCTTTGCACATTTTTTCTTTATTGGGTACAATTACTGTATGGGGTTTCTTCCAGTTTGGAATTACAAGTTAACAGTTTCATTCACCATGTGTTAGCCAAGCGAGAACTGTGCTTCCCTTTGCAATATATCACAATTCCTATTTAGCAGATTCAGTTGATATTTTATGTAAAGTAATGTGTAAAAATAATGTGAATTATTAGACTGAAAATTGGAAAAGTTATTCCAAGAAAGGAGATTTCGTGTGGTTGCCAAAAAACTGTAGAATAAAATGAATGAAGTCTAGCAGAAATTGGTAAGCTGGCAGAGTTGTGCCACTAATATTTCTACCATTTTTGTTGTCCCCAATCAAGCACCACACTGCCCCAAGGTAGATCCCACTAGGGAAGAAACCCTGCTTATAAAAATATGGCTGGATTAATTAATGGATGTTTTTACATGTTTTTTTTAACACACTTAAAATGATAGTACCATCAAAAAAAATAAAATGGCTCAAATGCATTTAAAGTTACTATATATTCAATCTGTTTCTAATTCCAATTCTTAACAGTGTCAATAATGTATGACATTTAGCATTTAAAATTGATATTTCAGTCGCATTTAATGCATATACAATATGGCTGACATCAGTAAGGATAAAAATAGACAGAAAGCAGTCACGTTCATCATTTCAACATTTAGATAATGATTTTTATTTCTTTTCTGTTATTGGTTTTTTAACATACAATTGTTATTTCCTACTGCTGTATGTGAATATCTGACATGCTATTCCAAATAGGAATTTTTATTGTTGTACTGTTTGTATCAGTAAGAAAAAAGTTGGAATGGGCTTAGTAAATTGCAATAGTGGCAAAAAAAGCTGTGAAAATGGCAAAAAAACGGGCAAAAATGGTAAAAAAAAAAAAAGGTGAATGCTGTTTTCCGACTTTAGTAAATATGCCCCTAACCATGCTATTGCACACTGTGAGGGTGGGAGGGGGTTGCAGGAAGCATTTTGATTAAACCAAAACAAATCTTCCCGTTTTTATGTTATTTTGACTCTCTTGTTATTTTTAAGCCATGATACTACAGTACAGGAAAAAATGATCACCTTATACATATATTAATGATAATCTTCATGTTTCTGGGATCAATTTATCATTTTGCAAATTGCACAAATTAAATTCTTTCTACTGAAAACCACCGCAAGCCCAAATTATATCTGTCATAGCCTGTTTCTAATACATTAAGTACATTAGTAGGTCATTTCTACAAGTTAAGCTTTCTAGCTATGACCATAGTGCTGCTGATATTACTTACTATCAGCTGATGAGCTAAATTGTGCCCAACTACATAAATAAATAGGGAGCTGCTTTGTTGAACTGGAGATTGTGGCATTGATTTCCATCCTATTTTCCATAAAAATATCTAAAATGGTGGCAGATCACCATGATAGGCTTCTTGCCTTATTTATATTTAGTCTGGGGACAGAGAATAAACATCACTCTTTACTTGCACTTTTATTTTAATATTATTTTACCATCAGACTCCTTCCACACATATGGGGTATGAAGCTAATGAGAAAATTAAAACTTGCTGTATGTTGTTCTTTTTTTCAGCTTCCATTAAGACATTATAAGCAAGGCCTAGGTCCAGCTGATACTCAGTGTATAAAATTATAATCCATCATATCTGCTTTGCATGTTTAAATACCATGACTGAGGGTTCTTTCATGTGGGGCCTTTACGAATTGCCCTTTAGCAATCACATACAAGGACAATTAATATTACCTGATGGTGATGACATTCTTTTGATTGAATGTATGTTTCATACATAACAGACTATTTATGAGTAACCATGATGATACTGAGAAATGCATTATTCAAAAGATAATTTTTGCAGATCAAACTAAGGTTAAAGATCATTCTGAACTTAGGAGAGCTCTTATGTTTGCAAAACTTCCAATATGCTCATTCCTGTTCTCCCCATTCTTCTTCAAAAACCCCAATGTAGCTATAGTAATTAATGTATAGTATATAAATACTTATTGGGAAATATTTCAGACCCAAAATATTCTTTATTTATTCCAAGGGCATACCAAAATAGAAGAGTGACAGCCCCTCCCCCTAAAAAACTTATTTTAGAACAAACATTTTAAGATCATTTGCTTGTAATATACTCTTTTCCTGTTGTGTGGTTACTACGGATACAGGTAATGCAACAATACAAAATGTAAAATGATGTCAGGTGCAGTAAACAACTCATAAGCTTATTGAAGATGTAAAGATTGCTGATATGGGTTGAGTTCCTAGAGGGTATGCTCCTCCTCCATCAAATGTTTAAAAGTAAAGTCTTTCATATTAAATGGGCTACCTGAAATTGGTAAACCATGTCTAATTTAGTGGGTCCCCTAGATAGGCCAACCTACATTATGTAAGTTTAATGAAACAATCAACTTAAGGATTAATATCCTCAAAAAAAAAGATAGATGTGCACACAGACACATAGATGTGATTAATGCATATTATAACAATCCAATAATCTGCATTATTGTTCAACTACAAACAACTCTGAATAATATAAAGATTGTTACAAATTACATTCCTCTAAGCTTCATTTTCTCATTGGCTTAGCATGTGTAAATATCTAATTGTGTATGTGTCACCTGTGTTCCTCTTTCAAATATTCCAGTACAATGAAGCAGTCATCCCCTTAATCTACTAGTCATTGTTATTGTCAGTTCTGTATGACTTTCTGTAACGGATGAATGTGTATCTCCTGCCCCTTGAGACCCTAAAGAAAATGAAATGCTGTAGCTCATGGGGATATCCTGCTGCCCATGTCAAATAAAAGATATTTATGGGGCCTCCTAATCTTCTCTGCATGGTTTTTTTTCCTATTTTAGCAAAACCTGCTTCTTAAATATGTGTATACCATTCCATTATCACAGCTGCTTTGCTTACTAAAAAACAAAGTTAAACAGAAAATAACATGAATAGAGATTATTATAATTATTGAGTAATACAGAGCTAAACTAATCCAGGCATAGTGGAATGTAGTTTATATCTGTCTTGGTCCTAAGTCATCTGTCAGTCAAAGAAGATGCACTTCTAACATTACAATATTATGTCACAAAATATATTTACTCTCAGAGGGTGTAATGCAAGAAATGAATGTGTAAGACGGGTGTTGAATGTATACTAAAAACCCACTTCAATGCTTTATAATGTGTAAAGTTAATACTCTCGTACTACAGTATATAGTAGTATAATATTTGGAGTCTTGACATTAACTGCAATGCTATGAAAACCAAGAAGGTTTTATCAGTTGTTTAGGTTGAATGAGATTTGAAGCCTGCATACCATCCATTTGTTGCACATTACTGTAAAATTCACACCAGCCAAAATGTTTGTAGATAATTCGGTAATGTCCACCAGTTTGTTGAGAAAGATGTTTGTGTTTAAGATAAATAGTGGTCCAATTAAAGGGGCACTATAGTGCTGAAATAACTGCACACATACATATAAAACTTCTTTATACTAAGCCAATTGCTGACACAAATATAAAAAAAAAAGTTTAGGGAAGAAATAATACTTGCCATTTGTTTCCCTTAATTAGTTTTTCTGAGAGCTGACATTTTCCTCTCTCTCTCTCTTTTCTGTTCTGCACGAGAAGAAAAAGCTGGCTGACTGCTATTGATTAAGCAGTGTGCTGACCTTTTGGCCGCATAAATTAAGCAGGAGATTACAGAGGGAAATCTGACTTGTGCACATGTGCTAAGTAGTAAGTAGGGCAAAAATGTCTGGGGGAGGGTGGATAACTGGCTAGTACACATCACACACACATTTCCTGATGTAGGAGTTTATTAGTGTTGCTTACTCAATCATTCTGCATCACATGAAACAACTACTGGGGAGAAACACTTCTCACTAAGGTATAGTACTGCATATGTAAGATGTAGGGGGTTATTCACTAAGGTGCGAATTCGACGGTCGAATAGTAAATCCGCTACAACTTCCCCATTGTAAAGTCACGACAATTTTTTAATGTTAAGATTGCGACAATTTTCCCATAATAAAGTTGCGACTGCAACAATATTTTCATTAGAAAGACGTGACTGCGACAGTAGCAGCCTATTGCAACTGTCTTTATCTGGCAAATTCGCACCTATATGCAAAAATTCAGACTTTAGTGAATAACCCCAGTAATCTGGCTATAGTTCCCCTTTAAGAATATAATTTACAGAAAAATACTTTAGTTTAGTAATATTGATAGGTATTATAAGCAGGTCACAATAACAACACTGATTATTTTCTTATTTAAACATTGCTATTATTTTTCAGTTCAATTTCAACAGATAAGCAGATGAAAATTCAGAAGCTATGCAATCCAAAGACTGAATACTGTTTGAATGTCTTATAGGGCCACACTGGCTGTTTTTTTTTTTTGCTGAGTTGCCCTTAATTAGACTCAATTTTGTCCATGGTGCATAACAAACAGCCTGTGTGGATTATCCCACAAGGAAACAATGGATACTATTTTTCCTGCTCAGCTACAAAACAGACAGTGTTTATACTGGCTTAAACAGATTTCACAGAGGCAGAATGCAAAGACTCAAACAATCAGTTTTCACTTTTAGTGACCGTATGTATTTTTTTTCCCCCAGAATGTCTTGCCTTCTGTTTGGATCTCCGAACTATACAAAGGCATGCTCATGATGTCTGTGACTGTATCCACATTTTTGTTGTCTTCTTGTTCTTTACTATAGAATTGAGGCTTCTTATAACATTAAAAAAGTAACTTAATTTTGGTCATGTGTGCTTCAGTTAGAAACATAGACTTGATTTGATCAAGATCCATTTGTTATCCAGAGTAATCTCAAAAAGTCTAAGAATTAACAAAGTCCAAAGGTACAGTATGAATATTTTATTCACCTGCAGCTTCTTTATTGTCCATTTTCACTGTTACAGAAGTGGAAGATCCTAGCAGTTTAATATATTAGTTTGGCATAATAAGACCTAAGACTGGCACTTACTTCAGAAAATGTTTTGAGATCCAGTTGTTTAAAACAACACTTATCAGAAAAACAGCAACTTACTGTCTTGGGAATAATTGACCAATATAGGAGACCTCTTGTTGTGAAATTAATTTCTGTGAAAAATGAGCACATGAAGAAGATTGTCTTTTTCTGTACTTTTACACTGATTCACTGAACAAAATGTGTCTTTGCATGATCTGTAGAACATAAACCCAGTAGAATTACAATATAACTGGAAATATCAATGATAGGGTCATTCACAACCACCAGGAACCTTTACGAAACATCAACATACTTGAGCATCCTATTCTATTCTATGGTTCACACCAATGTTCCCTCTAAGCTGTGCACATGTGCGCGCGCACATGACCCGTCAAACCAGCGCACACAGATTAAAATGGTACGCACAAAAAATTTGTATTTAAAAATTTAAAATAGTATTTAAATATATATGTATTGCACAATTATTTACTTAGGCTTATAATTTTGCACATACGAAATTTCTTGCGCACACAGCCTTTACAAAATTAGAGGGAACATTGGTTCACACCCAAGATTACTGCTAAATTAAAAGAGTAAACCCCATTATTTATCCTTAAAGAAGACCTGCGTACTTTTTCTTTGTGGAAAAAGTATTGGCACTGCTCTCATTTAGGCCCTTATTCACAAATGTGCGAAGTGAGCCGCGTAGTGTTCGGCTCACTTCGCACATGGTGTTATGCGCATGCTGATGTCCTTGTGCGCGGACATCAGCACGCGCATTAAAGGGATTCCCCTCCCGGCGAGAGCACTCGAGTCTCCTCGCCGGGAGGGGAATCCCTTTAATGCGCATGCTGATGTCCGCGTGCAGGACATCATCATGCGCATAACACAATGTGCGAAGTGAGTCGAACACTACGTGGCTCACTTCGCACATTTGTGAATAAGGGCCTTAACCTTTTATTTGTTTGCAAAAGGCAAATATTGGTGAGGTGGATAGCAACTATAGCCATCACATAATAGTACTACTGGCTATTTATTTTTTTTATTTGTATATGCTAGTGGTGGCGAAACATTTCACCACCAAATGTCGTTTGGTGATGTCA
>WMED01004251.1:1802-13738 GCA_019650415.1 Pipa parva
CTAGGCAGGCGGCGCCCCTAGCATTTGCCTACTCTGCCTAATGGCAGAGCCGGCACTGCGAAGAAGCAAGATTTTACCACATGCCACTGATGGTAGAATAAAAATAAAATATTTTGGTGTGAAATAAGTTGCATGCTACTGTAGGGAACTAGTCAAATGGTTGGGGAGCAGGTAGAATGTTTTAGCCAGTGAAACCCATAAGCATAGCAGCAAACAGCCCCTTTAATACCCAAACACACAGTTAAGCAGCAGTTTTCTTTTAAGCACAATTCATGTAACATTTAATGTAGAGAAAAAGTCATAAAAAAATAAACAGTTGTTTTACTCACAACACCAGTACCAATACTCTGGTCACCTCTTAGCATCGTCTGATACGGGAAACAGCGGTCTTTATCCAACAGCAGCCTCTTGTCTCTCTAGATTTAACCACAGCAGCACAGCATAGGAACACAGCAATACTACAGGAACACAGGGAATAGGGAAGCCTTAGCCCTGACCTCAGAACCCTGACTGAGAGCAAGATGTTCACCTCACTCTATGGGGGATACCCCTTCACTTACTCCTGTTGTGACTTTGGGCTGTCATTCTTCTAATGTCTACACTGGCATGCACTACTGAACCCTATAACAGTAACTAACCCTATGCTTACGTCTAAGCTAGGGCCAGTGTTCTTCCACAGGACTCCCTACTGTAACATCCCCCTAGGGCCGTCTACCCCAGGAATGTCTTCACACTCTCAGGACCACAGCTATAATAATAGCTCTGCAGGACAACCTTGCCCTAGGGCACACTTAGAGGTCTCCTACCCCCAGGTACCCTTTAACATACAGCAATCTATCTCACTGGGCGCAACCTCCCCTCCAGCAAGCTGGGGAAGAGTGAACCCTTTTACTAAGAGGCAAATTCTCTATAAATCCCCTTAATTAGTAATTCACTCTCACCTGAGACACAGATGAGATTTCTGGATTAACTCTTCCAGTAATCTGTTCCCGTATGCTGCACACAATATTGCACAGAAAAACAAAAAATATCACATAATACATATTACAACCACTTCACAATACACCATTTTACACAAAATCAGTGACATTCTGTCCCAGTTTGCTACACTACAAACTAGAACTATTTAAGCAACCATACAGCATTCAAAGGCAGTAGAGTGTAGCACTGTGTTAGCCATAGATATAAGCAGAGACAAGTCGAGTATAGGTGATAATTTTTATTGGCTAACATGCTTTTGCCTGAAGAAGAGACCTAAGTATTCTGGAAAGCTTGCATTTACCATCTATTCGGTTAGCCAATAAAAGGTATCACCTATAGTTAACTTCTCTCTGCATGCGGCATTCAGTTATGCTGATTTTTGAATCAGAACTACAGCAGCATATTAATAACTATAAAGTAAACTAACCATATTCTCTCTTTAACTTTCTTCACTTTAGCTTGACTTGAGCTTTATAGTACAGCTATGAACTTAAATATTTTTTGCCATTCAAGATGTGTTTCAAAATTGTATCTCGGTAAAGGGAGATTTTAGTCTCTGTATTTTGTGTGGTGATTGGGGCTTTTTGCTGCAGATAAATATGTGGCTTATTAATCTTAAAGCATATATATTATATTTTTTACTGGTGAATGGAAGATCTTCTAACAGCACAACTTTAAGATCAATATCTTTAAAATACCCATGATGCATGGCTAATACAATGTTAGCTTGGTTTTGCATTTTGTAGCTGGAGTGAAAACCATTGCAGTATATAGTAAGCATCAGATTGCATCAGTAGCCAGTCCTACTGTGAAAACTCTGAATTCCAGATTGATCTTTCTTACAATCCTAGTTAAAGGTGAAAAATAATGTTCCACATCAGATGATACTTACATTTTCTGAGCTGAGACATTTTTGCTAGCTGCAAACTGACTTTCTGGTCTTCCAGTTTTGCCTTAGTCCCTAAGAAATAAAGACTGAACAGGTGCATGGATGCTGATCCAAGGAAAATGATGAACCAAGATTATATACTGTAGAGTTTTATGTGCAGGAGCAACTTCACAGGCATCAGTCTTCACTGTTGTTGAGCTGGTGTGCACCTTTGAGTTGGTACAATAAACTATATGCATAAGATACATTACTTCTAACCTAAATCATGCTCAGCCTTTAGTTCCCCTTTTAGGATACAATAAATAGGCTTATTTATATATGATAGACAAGAATAAACTTGGATGGAAGCTAGATTTACTTATGCTTTGAGAAAGTAAATGTTCAGTGTCAACACAGTATATACTGCGTGATCCATGCTTTTTACTAATGATTGAATTTATTTAAAAATGTTAGCCCCTCCCCTTTAAAAGGTAAACGTCTGTAAGATTAAGTTTACTGGGCTGAATATCTCTTGCAAATAAACCCTCTTTTTTTGTTGAACAATCGTTGATAGGAGAATAACACCAAAACAAGAAAATCCCCAAAATATATACATGCATACTGTATGCTAATTCTGCTTTCCAAAAAAAACTTCATAAACTACAAATACATTTAACATTTATTTTGTATTATTATTGTTCACTTTGTAGGGTTGGTGTGGGGAAGTTTATATTAATAAATGCATGTTCAGTTGAAAAAAATTACATTGGGAATGGTCTATATTCTATATGAGATAAAAAAAAACTCAAAATAATAAAATTAGGACTTCTACCTATAAAAGAGAACATTTTACACGTACTCTGTAAAAAAAAACAAAAAAAACCTGCTATACTAATTTAAGTTGATTTTTTCATTGTTCTTTGCCATTTATTGTTGTTGCGAGCTGATTCAGACCTCTGCACTCGTCTGCTCATGCACATTACTCTAGATCTACACAAGCTTATGGCACTGAAGACTGCTTCAGTTCTTACACTAAATAATCTGTGCTTCTGGCTTGCTCCTGACTTCTCTGAATGTTGGGAGCGCACCCACTGCGCTGCATGTTTGCTGAGGAACTCAGTGCATGAGCTTTAAGTGTTGTTTGTGCATGTTGTATGCACTTGTCCTTGCTTTTCCAAACTTCCTTGTCATTTGTAATTGCTTCTTAAACTCTCTCTGCTTCTGTGTGTGTTTAAAGAGACAGTACAGTATTCCTTGTTCAATTCTTTCCAAGATCTTCCTGTTTGTGTTAGCCAGCTGACACCAGTGGAGGGTAAACTCAAGGACTGCAATCTGGGAGAGTTTTAGCACAATGGCACCCATTTTGGGTGTTGAGGGTAAAGACCACTTGATGCACAACATGCAGAAAGCATGCACGCAGTTGGAGCCACAGATTCTGAGGACTTTAACAGACATTTAAGTTTTAAAGTGGTAGAGAGACCTAGTTCATGAGCATGAAACTTGGGGAACATTCTATTGTTTAGTGGTTTATCAAACCTCTGGGATGGTGTATGGCAGCAGCGGTGAACCTATAGCATATGTACCAGAGAGGGCACTCAGAGCCTTCTCTGTGCACATTTGTGTCATTGCCACCACTGCTGTAACATTTATCCTAAATTCCCCCCAGCAAGTGTGTGCTCCTTCAGTGAAGGCCATGGACCCAACATCACAGTTTTCAGGTCAGATCTGCAGCCTACACTGAAGGAGCACTTGCTTGCTGGGAGTATCTAATTAGGACATCATCGCGGGCACAATGACATCACTCAGCGCCTGCACTGCGGGGGAAGGCAGTGATGAGTGAAATCACTAATCTGTTCTTGGTGCCAGAAAGGTTCGCCTCCACTGGTGTATGGTATGCTTATCTTTGATTTCTTCGAAATGAACATTTTACAACCTCTGGTGGATGCAATGCAGTAGTTGAGCTGATTGTTGTTAAAATTAAGCCAGTACACTGACTTGCAAATTGTTATTTGAGCCCACAGAGTTAGGAAAATGCTGACATTGTGGTTCCTCAAATCAAATTCTCCCAATCCTGTTTTTGTTTAAACACTTGCTGGAGGAGCAATCAGCTCAGGGGATGCTCTGTTTCCACCTATGGCATATAGGGGGGGGGGGGGGGGGGGGTATATAGTTGCACTAATGGATATTCCTATTCCAAAATTATTAGTATAAAGTATTTAATTTCTTATAGATTAACAGTACACTATATTTTGGGCTAGATACATGCATTAATTCATAAAACTATTGTATAAAAACACTATTTTCAGTTGTTGCACACGTCTCATACCTGCAGAACTGTGCTGGTATGCTTACTAGGCTGTAATGCTAAAAACAATGATGCAGCAGGTTATTGGGCTTATGTTTCTGTTGTAACATTGGCCTGCTAGTTGGTAAACCCCTTATTCCTGAGTACTCTTTTTCTGTTTTACTTTGTCTTTGAGAAATGTTGATGTATCTGTATGCTTGATTACAAGGCTATTTTAGCACACATTACTTCAATCTATATGTTTTAGGGAAAGTATTAGCAGTGCTTTTTCAGGGCACTGTAAAAAAATATTTTTCAATAAGTGAAATCAGGCTCACATTTGTAGAAATAATTATGTTTGATCACTTTATATATAACAATGTTAAAATAAATATAAAAGAAGCTTGATAAACCACTTAATGCAATAATCATTCATTTTCTAACTTTTTAAAATTGGATGTCACCATGTAAAATGGGTCAAGATCACTGCTGTCTGGTTAAGAGAAAATAAGGTATGAAAAGATTGATTTTTGCAATGTCTCACAATCTGTTTCAGCTAAAATTAGTTTTAGGTTTAAAATCATTTGTCTTCCATCTTTTGTTTACATTGTTTTCAGTTGCTGATATGAATGGTGTCAGTCTTTGATGTTAAAACATGGATGGAAAGAACAATTTAATTGCGGTGACATTCAGAGTGTGCATTTCCTCTGATAATTTTTTCCCTTTGAGATCTGGCTAGCAGTATTGCAAAATAACTCTGTTGTAGTGTGAAAGTGCATCAGCTGTGACTAAATGTTTTGATACAGCCTTCTCAAAGGAGTGACTACTGGCTTCTTTTTAATGTGTGAAGACGTATCAGACATAGCTCCTCACATGGATCTAATTAGTCTTTCACAGGGACTGGAGGTCCATTTCTCTCTGACAAATTCTCATTTCATTCCCCATAACTAGAAACACCTCTCTTCAAACGGGTTCCTTCAAAGAAAAGGGAGTTTAGGGTTGCATGTTTTACAGCTTTTTGATGTTGATTTCCCTTTAACTGAGAAGATCTTATGTTTATACAACTGTTATTATAGCTGTGTTCACTAGGGATCATTTAGTATTAATATCTGTTACTAAGAAGATAGAAATTTGTGTAGCAGACAGTAGGTAGCTGTGGGAAATCAGGGTATCTTCTGTTATACTCATTTCTAACAGAATAAAGTAACAAGAAAGCATTAAAGATATGCACAGCTCATAAGGATAAAGCCAACGTTTCTGAATAACCTCTAAAGGCTTCTGTTTAAGAGATCTAATGTCTTTTGTCTGTGCTGTGTATAAAAATGTTTTTGACTAGTGTGGCATGGATATCCTCTATATTACATCCTAAAACCACTATAGCATTTGAATTGTTTTCAATGATCTCAGTTATCACATAGTTTTTCCCAGCCTTTTGGTCATCCTGTATTGCCTCATGCTCACAGGTTGATACAAGGGTCATGTCCATAATTATTACCCTCAGGTTAGTTTGTAATTAAAGTGTATATTCAGCAGTAACTAACATTTAATTCTGTCTTGTAAACACAATTGACTCTGGGAGTGCTTTGCTGCAATGCAGCTACATTTTAACATGAGAGAATATACAGTACTATAGAGAAGCTGCTTCTTCTAGGATTGTAACAAGCTGCCATGATATTCTATGTATTTATTTTCATATATATTCCCTGAATGTAGAGGCCAGATTCAGCTCAATCACTAGGAGTATGAACATCTAACCCCTTAGATCTACAGACCCCGGTGATACTTATAGCCTCCAAACTGACACAAATGCAAATGAAATAAAGTTAATGGGTGAAATTTATTAAATTCGGAAAGACTAGCGGTGTATGCAGAGTCATTCTGGAGCTAAATATTTTGCTGCCAGTTTTTTTCCTGATGCTGGACATCCTTGCCTTGGTGCATCACTTTTTTATAAATTGGCTGATTGGTCAATCCCAGAGTGCAGAGTCTAAGTTGCTCCTGGCCTTCACCCTTAATTTCCACAAGGGGGTATGGACTTTGTTGCTATGGCACTCCTAGATTGTGACCCCAGGATGATTCCCAGCTGATGGCAGCTGGGACAAGTGAAGCTTAAAAGCAGAAGCAGGCTAGCTGGGACACTAAAATGGTGCTCAGAGAGATGAAATAGCTGATCTGAAACACACAGAAGCACTGAGAAGAAATATCGAAGCCTGCAACAAACAGCACAGCAACAAGAATGCTAACCTAAATAAAGATCAGGCATTAAGTGGCTACACTTCTGAATAGTTAAAGTCCATGCTAGTACATCAAAGGTGCACCCTGCAGCAAGATTGGAGAGTCTAGAATCAAATTACTCCAACATTTACCTGACCTAGAGCAACACTTCTGGTAGCAAGACTAGGCACCCTGTTCCACCCAGCAGTATCTAATCCATCTTCCTCTTCCCACCTTAACTTGTCCTACTTCCTCCCAGCATCCTCTTTATCTGTATTTCTTCCTTTCTCCATAGTCTCCCCTACCCCACCCCCAGTATATAATACAAAAAATGTATCTTTCCACTGTCTTTCATTGTCAGTTGGTTAACCAGAAATGTTTTGATGCCATCTAATTGAAATGTGCCCTATCAGTTATTGGCTTTGCCTGCTTTTATGCCACCCTCCATGGAAATTGGCTGGTTTGTCACCATACTTCCATTTCAGAATGCTGGCAAACAAATTCTTTTATTAGCCTGGAGACTTTGCTGATATATATAATGTTTCATACTGAAATGTTCATGCTTTTACATGCTATGACTAATCTAACCTTTTCTTCCTATAATATACAAGGTTTAAAAACCCTGTATAAGCACACATAAAACATTTTCAAAACAAAAATGAATTTCAAGGTAGCCAACCCCATAAAGGCAGGATGAGTTGATAGTATCTCCCAAAAAATATATATGCTTGAGGCACCACTCTGCTAAGCAGTGGTGTAACAATAGAGGTCACTGGGGTCTTGGCTGGAACCTATCCCAATTATTTGCTCTGGCATGACTGCTCTAGCACCTGCTTTAACAATCCCCTCCCCCTCAAAACTCCAGCATGATTTTATTTGGTCCAGAGGAGTGCTGGAGGGGGTGGGGTGCCACTGCAGTTTGAGGGGTGCTGCTGATTGTGCATTGGGGGTCTGTAGACCTTTAGACATGCCCTGTTAATAAGGAATATAGTACAATTTGTATCATAAGAATTTTGATGCAAAAAGATCAATGGAAAGGTAAGATGAAGTTAGGAAAACCAAGGTTGCTTGTATATTTCTTGTGCCTTCCCAAGATTTTTTTCACTAGACTGTTCTAAAAGTTGGTGTTTTACAGCAGATTTTTTTTTTTCATGATGATATAAATATTGATGTTTCAGCCGGTGTAGAAAAAAAATTAATCTTTTGATATTAGTATTTTTAAAACAAATATTAAGCTTTCAAATGTTAAATCTGAAATAACTGAAATTTCATTAAAACTGACATACTGTTGACATGTTTTGAAACTTATTGTGAGGCTTGAAATAACTGTTCCATGTGTAATTCGAACTGCACATTGGCAGTTTGCCCCAAAAGTGAGCAATGTAATGTGTTGGTAATATAAATAGCAAATTAGCATTTAAGCTACTGCACTTAAGTTATTTGGTTTCACATGTGCCTCTAGCTGGCAAGAAAAGAGCGGAAATTAAACTCTTGAAAACTCTGAATGCATAAAGGAGCTTGGTTCTTTTGATTGAAACCACATACTTAGCATTTGATTTTAGCTAGTGCCAGTGGTAGGGAAAATTACTACAGAAGAAAAAATACATTGCAAGCTGTGAAAATGGCAATTGGCAGTGCATGCCTTCTATGTGACTGCAGCTTTTCTGCAAATTCATCCTCAGTTCTTCTCTAATCTGTTATCACTACAGGTATGCCAAATGGTTTTCCCTTTATTTCAAACAGAATGACTTCATACTCTTTTCATCTAATATGCCCTTCTTCCCACCAGCTAGATTTCTAAAATTTTGTCATTTGATTGTCTTACTAAAATGCTCAGCAGAAAACAGATTGTAAAATATATTTATAAATATATCTATATATATATATATTTTTTTTTTTTTTTTTTAAGGTATGTTACAATGATATTAGATATCAATGTCATTTTTTACAATTAGAATTATTCTCTGTACAATATTGCCACAAATATTGAAGCATTCACACATTTTTCTATAGATGCAAAGTAAAACCAGAAACTGTAATCTACTTACCCTGCAGAGGTAGACATTTAAACGTGATTTCATTTTATTTTTTTTCTTCAGATTGTAGCAGAACATTTCTTTTCCTTGTAAAACTGATAATATCAGTACTAAATTTTCCTAGCAAGTCGTTATCTTTACGAAGACAAAAATGACACAGAAGAAAAGTAACTATACATGTGACGGTTTGAGTTGTGTGATTCCAGTGAAAAACAATACATAACTTCTAGGAAAACTAACTGGAGACTATGGGGGTTATTCACTGTAAAGACAGTGTCACTAATTGTCACGGTCGCAGATTTGCTATGGGAATCCGCTGTTTGAGAATTTAACAGTCAAATTTGCACTTTAGTAAATAACCACCACATGTCTCTGAGACTGATAGACAAGTACCCTTTAAATCATTTCACATAATAAAGCCGACTATTTTCCAATTACTTGTTGAGCTTTCTCTAGACTGCTAGACTTTGGTTTGTGTTTCTCTGTGTTTTTATGATTTTTCCCTCACTGTTATGATGACAGAGTGGTAATCTGGAGCATAGCTTGGCTTTTAATAAAATTTATGTGTAATTATTGTCATTCCCATATGTGTTACCTGGCACTCTAAACAAGCAATATTTCTTATTTAGTCTGGCTTAATTTAGCAGAATGTTGCATCATAGTGACAGAAAAAGAAAGAATGGCCTTCACTGACCAGCAAAGAAGATAGCTGTATGTAACCAATGCCAAATCGTATTGAAACTGCTTCACCAGATCAGTAACAAAGAACTATGACAGAATAGCTTATGTTTGAAGCAATAATTAGAGTGGGGGAGAGCTAAAGAGGAAGGGTTCCCACAGAACATGTATGTATAAGGAAAGCTCAGTTGATCTGTTTTCTGTCACACTATCTAGTGCTAAATTTGATAGCTTCTGCCATTATAATGTAGGTGAATTGAAATCAGATGTATTTACTGAAGTTAAATTATAAAGGAAAGAGAGGGCATTGTCAGAACTTATGTCAAGAAGAATGTCACAGTGTTCTTTTTTATTTACCTCTATTTTAAGTTACCTCTATAACTCTATCTGTGTAGCATCAACTAAACCAGTCACATGATATACCACAAGCATTGATTTATAAATCATGCCTTGCATAGGATGTTGTAAAAGCTTGGCAACCCCAAACAAATAATATGCTTTGTTATTAAATGAAAAAAGTGAACACAACCTTTGCTTGAACTAACTTGAGTATGATAGTGATATATTTCTGCTAATTTTAAGGCCTAAATATCTATTTCCTCAAATTAACGGACAAGAAAAAAAATGTCATGTGGAAAAGCTTGGTTAACCTTCCAGATCATAAACTATTCTTTTTTTCTCAAACTTTAATTGGCTCTTCAGAACTATTCCTTATCTTAATAAATATTCTGACTCTTAAAAGCTAGTAAGGTGCTGTATTTTCAATCAACAGCCAAAGCCTTCTCTAAGGCTCTGGTTCACACCAGCTGATTTTCATCTGAGTTTTTTTTAATTAGGCTCATTATTATCTATAATGCAAAATGCAATAGCTTGTGTGGATTATCCCATAGGAAACAATGGATATTGTTTTTCCAACTCAGCTAAAAATCAGCTAGTGTGAATCCAGCCTAAAGCAGCTAAATGAGAATTTGATAATTGACTATTTCAAAGATGGGGAAAGATGTAAAAGGGATATCTACTTGCTTACTGCTAGCTATTTGCATTGCCTAAATTTCTATTAGAAATGTACATTTTGTCTTGGTCTGGCTTTAAACAGTAATAGATTCAATTTACTCTATTTCTTTGCCAACTTTGATGACCAATATTATTCTTCTCTTAAACACAAATCACACTTATAAATAAAACCAATAAGCTCTTCCAAACATTATAGTAAGCTCGGTAAATTCCTAGCTTAGTAACGTTTTGCACTTCCCTTAACCAGAACCACAGTCAGTTTGATCCTCCAATAGCACATCTTATTTTTTTCAAGACAACCACATTCTAATCAAACCCTTCTTATTACTACCCATTGCAAGTGATCATAAACACGCATTCTGTTATACTTGATTGTTACTTAGATCAGAGATCAGATCTTTAAGATTAGTGATTTGTTGTAGGAGGTAATACACACTAAAGAAAAGACCATCCACCTTTTCTGGCATATATATTAGCTCTGTCATTTGTTTTGGTTTCATTTGGTGTTTATTTAGGAGTTCTTTTTGATGACTAATTTTTAAAGCATATCATTATTTTTTAATCATATTGACAAATATATACTTGCTTAATTTACTATGTATTATGTCATTGATATTATTACTTAAACTTTTTTAAGTGCCCCCCTTTTCAATTTCTGATAATAATCTGCATATTCAGTCTACTACTACTATCGCTGCTAAATAGTGTTTTTATGTTATGTTCATATCACCCAAAGGTAAACTGCATCAAATACCCATACCATAATAATAGATTTTTACCATTTATACCAATGTATCATTCAATTGCCTGATATTAATTACTAATTATTATAAAAGCAGTGAAACATTGCTGACTTTTTTTTTTTTTTTTACATAAATGTCATTTTTTTATGCAAACCAGTCATTACCATTACCATGTTTGTCTCATCTATTAATTTCCCTACCCTTCACACATCTTGATTGGCCTAAATGACCTCAAATCTTTATATATCAGGAATTGTATTAAAACAAAAAAAATCAAAATCTGTTCAATGTGTTAGGTCTTTTCTCTCGAACATCTTCTGAATACATGTGGAAAAAATTACAAAACACATGTAAAAACAGTCAGAACCCTCAAAATCAAGCTAAATGTGAAGTAGCAAGGTCTCCAGGACAGAATGATGTTACATATGTATGGATACTTGAAAGGGTAAAGCAGCCAAACACCTTATAAACCTAAAACTAAAGAGATTTTAAAAAATAAATAAAGTATTGCAATGACGATAATGTAACAATTTGAATTGATACATTTGAATTGCTAAAAAATTAAACATGATCGTTAGGTCCTTTCTTCAGGGTTCCATTTTACAGCAAAAGTCAAAGATGCAAAGCGCGCACACACACATATATAGTAGGGAATCACTCAAGTGTTGGAACAGTCTTTAGGGTTTAACACACCACAAACAGAGAGTTTCTTTCATATTCAAATGTTTATTAACGGAAAAATGAACTTAACACAGCCTTTCTTTGGCAAAACAACAGTCACTTCAAAAAATAGCAATTTTCCACAGAAAAAAAGTCCTTGGACAAAAACACAGTGGGTAACTGTACCCCATACAGGTTTGGTTAACAAAACAGAGTACCTTCCCTTCTCGTGGGTTGAATCCTAGGGGTTTCACAGTGCTGTAAAGCCAAGTTATATAGCAGAACCTTTCACCATTAGTTCCTGTTTTCTCTCACAAGGATCTTCAGCCTCAGCCACAGAAATCACTTCCTGATTTCCATCTCCAAACCACCAGCCTCCAACTGGTTTTCCCAGCTGCCTTTTAATCAAGCTCTAGCCTGCTGCTGAGGAGAATTCCAAACTTTGGATA
The DNA here is from genome assembly GCA_019650415.1 of Pipa parva. Lineage (NCBI taxonomy): Eukaryota > Metazoa > Chordata > Amphibia > Anura > Pipidae > Pipa > Pipa parva. Next base: position 13,730 of record WMED01004251.1, read on the forward strand.
GAACTCCAG
>WMED01004252.1:0-15996 GCA_019650415.1 Pipa parva
ATTGCTGCACTGTATCATGTACACTACATTGCTGCACTGTATCATGTATACTACATTGCTACACTGTATCATGTACACTACATTGCTGCACCGTATCATGTACACTACATTGCTGCACCGTATCATGTACACTACATTGCTACACCGTATCATGTACACTACATTGCTGCACCGTATCATGTACACTACATTGCTACACTGTATCATGTACACTACATTGGCAGTGGTGCAGGTGTAGGATTCACTCATCTTCACATACTGTATGTGATGGCATGACTTGCAGTGTCGATCTTTCTTACAAGGTTTTGTTCCCTCGTTTTTGTTTTGTTCAGTGGGGAGTTTGCGACTGACAAGTTTGTGATTTAGATTTGGGGGCTGTCTGAATGCCAACATTGGGGGACTAGGGAAGATATCCTTTAATGTATTATCTCCTGATAGAAGTGGCTGTAACTGTTTACTGATTTTACGAATTCCCTCTATTGCAGGGCTGTACTTAGCCACCAGGGGTATGTGTGTGCAGGGTTCTTTACTTTTATATGAAAGTAAGTGTTCCCGTGGGATATTGGTGGCTGATTTTATTTTCTTGGAAATCATCCCTTGTTTGTATACTTTTTCCCTAAAAGCTTTAGAGAGTGTGACAAGGTGTGCATTCTGGTCCTCTGTGCTGGAGCAGATTCTGTGATATCTTATAGCTTGGCTATAGATGATGATCTGTTTGGTATGAAAGGGGTAAAAACTGGAGCTGTGTAGGTATCGACATCTGTCTGTGGGTTTCCTGTAAATGAAGCTTTTGTAGTTTGCATTGTTTTAAATTGACAGTGATATTTAAAAAGGGAACATACTCTGAGGAGTAATGCATTTAACATTTTATGTTGGGATGGAAGGAATTAAATTGCTCATGGAATTGTCTGAGTTTCCTTTCACCTTCTGTCCATATTATGAAGATGTCATCTATGTAGTAGAAGTATTTATAAGGTTCGTAGAAGCTGTAGTAAGGAACCTCTCTTCTTAATCAGCCATGAAGAGGTTGGCATATTGGGGTGCCATCTGAGTACGCATAGTGGTCCCCATGATTTGTAGGTATATTTTGTTATTGAAAGTGAAGTAGTTATGTGTAAGTATGAATTCTGTAAGTTTGCAAATGATGACTGGATTATATTAATGTTTTATGTTGCAAGATGAAAGAAATCTATTCCATGCATTTAGGCCATCTTTGTGTGGTATATTGTAGTATAGTGATTAGCAGCCCGGCTATGTATATTGACCCTGTGGAGCTCCTGCCGGACAGTTCTGGTAGAAACAGGAGAGTTGAGGTGCACATTTAATTCTGCCGTGGATTTATGTTTTTTGGATACAATCCGGGTTAGCACCTGAACATCCCTTTCAGACAGCTTCCTCTTGCGTCCACAGTTAATCCTGTTGGATGGGTTTCGTCCTTCTTGGTAGTAGGCTGACATTACACTGGATACCATGGCTCTTGACACATCACAAAGACTTGCTGTCTTGGTCACAGATGTATAGATAAAGAAGCGGTACTTGCCTGCTTCAGAGTCCACCGCTCAGATCTCCATCCATGCCGCTGTGTTTTCCGGGTGCTCAGGAACAAAGAACTGGACTTCAGTAATATAGAGAGAAATTCCGGCACTCCAATAGTAAAAAGTAATTGCTTTATTGTTTACCACATGGGCAAAATAAAATCATACACTGGACCTACGCGTTTCGCGCGTGTCCGTGCTTAATCATGGTTGACCATGATTAAGCGCGGACACGCGCGAAACGCATAGGTCCAGTGTATGATTTTATTTTGCCCATGTGGTAAACAATAAAGCGATTACTTTTTACTATTGGAGTGCCGGAATTTCTCTCTATATTATTGGTCACAGATGTGCCAGTAAGGCGTGCACCAGCAATTTGTCTTCTTTTGAAAAGGTCTGTAAAATAAAGATTAATGTTGAAAATCATTGATACAATGGGAAAGGATTGTACTTCATTTTATTTAAAAATATTCATACCTCATTACTGTAGGCGTTCCTTTACATTACATCATATAACCTGAGCATGAAGGAGTTAATAATGATCTGTAATTCGCTTTCATTTTTTTTTTCCCCACACATGTAGCAGAAATCCACTGAGTCCTTGTGCAGCAACCAATTTAGACACATTAAAGGCGAGTTAGAATCACTTGACCTTTATCATCTTTTTGTCAAAACACCTGATACTGTACACGCTTCAATGAACTTTCACTGGGAAGGATTTAGATTCACAGCTCTTGGCAGGAACTGTACATTTCTAGTAGGGTTTCTTCCATTAATGTCAGTTTACAAACAAGAAAATGTACAACGCCTCCTTGTACCTCCATCTTATCTGCAACAAGAGCTGCCTGGATTTCAAAGGAAAATAAAATTGTTGCACAAGGCACCCTTGTAGTTTGGTTATATCTAGTGGCCCCCATTAGCACATTAAGGGCCTAATTCACCAAGCTCCGAAGTGAGGTGCGAAGCATTCGCCTCACTTCGGAATGACGGATCTGCGCTCGCTGATGTCCTGCACGCGGGCATCAGCGAGCGCATTAAAGGGATTCCAGTCTCCGCGAGAGCATAAGTTTTGCCTCACTGAGACTGGAATCCCTTTATTGGGTTCGCTGATGTCCGCATACAGGACATCAGCGATCGCAGATCCGTCATTCTGAAGTGAGGCGAACAATTTGCACCTCACTTGGCCTAAATATGAATTAAATGAAATAATCTTTAGGTTTACCGCTCAAAACTATTTGCACAATTGGTTTGGAAAATATTAGTTATTTTAATGCCTTTTTTAAAAAAAAAATACAGTGAAGAAAAGACTCCCAGTCTGTGGCTTGTATATTTTAATGTAGGTTCTTCACATAAGTGTACACAATATTTCAAGGGGGAAAACCTCTCTTCAGGTGATTTAGAAAAAAAAATGACCATTTAGTCAAAAAGTATATTCTACGATAAAAGTACATTTTCAGAAGACTTTTACACAAATACATATTTGCATTAGAATCTAAAACTAGATATTTTAGGGTTATTATAATGTGACAAATCTGATGCTGAAGTGGGCTCAGAATGAGAGGCACCACAAAGAATCCTGGGCAGGTGAAGAACCCATACAATCCTATTTTATCATTTATGCCTTTTTGGACTTTTGGATGGAAAAACCAGGAACTACCACAGGTGTTTAAACTTGTACTGACATGGATACACAGTCTGGAGGCATCTTAGCAGAACTAAGTAATTTCAAGTCCTGTTTTTTTAGTAGACTAAATTTATAGGTTAATGTGTTTACCTGGTTGACTGTCTCGAATGGCTCAAGAAATTTGCAGTGTTATATTTTAGTATTCTATTTACAGAAAAACTGAGTCACCTTGACAAGGAGATGCAGGTCTGCAATGTCTATTTGTTGCAAATTTCTGCATAAGAGCTTCCTCAGGGAAGACAACAACTCGCATGAGACCATAAAGTAAAGACATTTCTGATTTGTGCACTCTCAGCTAGGCTGTAGCTAGAGACCATGAATAATGAAGAGATGTTACCAATAGACCAAGAATAATTGTGGTGATCCTTAGCATATAAACTGCTCCAGAGATTGACTTTTAGTGAATTCATTGCTTTGTGGAAAACCTAGGAGAACTTTAGTTTTACTTCAAATTATCCACAGAAGCCTTTCCAAAATGTGGATATTAGTTGTGTTTAGTTGTTTAAGGTCATAGAAGAAGACAGCCCATGTAAACCATGACTCTTTGTTGAAGATCTTAGCAAGGACTGTAGCAGAGGCTAATTTTTAAAGAGTGATGAAATAGAACCACCTTTGGGAACTATTTTACAGCAACCAGAATACATACAGTGCCATAATAAAAGGAAAGGTCTCTAATAAAACCCATGAAAGTATCCTGACATGGATGTTCAAGAATTGAAAATGCTGGAGCATAACACCTACCAGTAAGTATTTTCCTCCTCCCTCCTAGCTGCAACAAGCTGTAATTCTTCTTTACTAAAAGGCAGGATATTTTAGATGATTTGCAGTCTGTAACTGAATAAACACTTGCTATGTGCAGTTGTATAGACTGGCTCTGCTACAATGAGATTGGTGTAGTCCCTGCTACACTATAAGGTTCTTCCCTTAGGAAGGTACCACCAAAGGGATGATGTGGAGGTACTTTCCAATAGGAGAATCCTTGCATCTAAACAAGATCTAGTGTTAGTATCTACCCTTGGAGTTAAGTAGTTAGGAGGACACTAATGTTATAGTGCATAACTGTTATGCACTATGTGCAATGAGGATAGCATGACAGCTGAAATACTATCAAAGAAGTAGGACCTAAAGTGGAAAATGAAAGGGGTACATCCTCAGTATCAGTTAGGGCTACAGTATACTAGCACAAGGAGACACCATGAACACATGTTATTAAAAGCTACTCTACTGTTTATTGTTTTCTTTGTTTGATAATTATATATATATAAAACTACCCAAACCAAACAGGAATAGAAAGAAACTAGTTCATTTATGCCACTTGCAGGAAATAAAAGTTACATTCAAGCCAAATAGTGATTGCAATCTTTTAAATGAAGAATTATATTTTTCTGTTATTATTCTAAAATAGTGTAATATAATCCTTAAATAAAAAAAAAATAAACCTTGATTAATGATCTTCTAATGTTTCTTCTTGAAAAAAAAATAAGAAAGAAAATAGTTTTTTTTATTAGATTTTATTAAATCAGCTAAATAATATTTATTTTTGCTGACCTCAGGTTTTTTTTATTCCTTTTCTACTTGTGTAGAATTACATACATTATCTTCTTCTTTGCTTCAGGGAATGTGATTCCATTTGATTATTCTCTAATCCTCCTGGGTACACATAGCAGGCTTCACTGTACACTTTGTACTTTGGAATTATCTGGGGAAATTTCAGCTAACATTAATATGTATTTCTTGCAAATCAATTTTCAATAATATATTTCCAGCTGTATTAGACTACTTTGCACACAAAGGAGAGATGCTCATTTTATAACCAGCTGAATAGTGGAAAATGTAATATAATGTTTTTCTATAAATATATAGATATATATCGATATAGGTTGTATAAATTGCAGTTGTTACTTGGCCCAATAATGTTCCACTGCAGAATATAATTATCAACTCCATGGGATGGGATGAAGGAAAAGGTGGATGTATAGGATGTTATTAAAATACTGGGGCTCATTTGGACCATGTCTACTTGGAAACAAAGAGAGGAGCCTGGTTAGGGGGTTATTGAGTAAAGTGAAAATCTCATAGCAAATCTAAGACTAAGACAACAGTAAAGTTGTTACTGTGACAATATTCCTAAAATTAAGTAATGACTACAACAGTAGCCATCTATTGTGACTGTCTTAAGCTGGCAAATTCACACCTTTAAGAGACAATTCGAAGGACTTTAGTTAATAACCCCTAAATATTTAGGTAATAAAGGGTGAGTTAATGCCAGTCTGCCAAAGGAACAGCATTGCTTTGATATGGAAAAAATGGACCTTTTCCATGCGCTAGATTCCTGGGTATGGAACACTGTTGCTGTGTTGCAATAAATTAAACATACTCACTGAGCTGAAGTATGAGCTATGGTCGAAATAGAGTGTAGTGTTGGTGCAGACAGTGACTCACACATTAAAATATTATTGTATGATTATGTTCTAAAATGTATTTTGTATTTTGTTTGCTCCATTTTATGTGTTTTGTATATATTATCATTACTGTTGTTACAGTGTTTGAATTTAGTGGCATATTTACTAAAGTCGGAAAACTGTATCTCTTTTTTTCACAGTTTTTTTTGCCCGTTTTCTCCCATTTTTCATTTCCTCCTCATTTTCTTTTTCCCATCATTTATGAAACGCAGGGAAAAAAATTTATTGATATTGATAAAAATTGATATTGATAAATACCAATGCAGTAAACGGCTGCAAGTAACAATAATGTCATTGGGGCCCTTTGATATATCTATATTGGTAATTACTATGCCAGTGACTTAGAAAAATTTTACAGACCCATTTCCATAGGGAATAATGTATTTTCGCTACCCACCATCAACATGGTGAAATGTTGTATCAGTAAAATACAGTTTGTAAGGGCTTAGTAAATTTGGATAGCAGCAAAAGAATAGGTAATAAATGGCAAAATACAAGCAAAAATGGTAAAAAATGGTTAGTCCGGTTTTCTCTAGCTATGGCAAGATGCTTATGATGGTCCCAGAGTTAAGGGGCTCCTTGCAGCACTATTCAGCAAGTGTTGGAGTCTGTTGAAAGTAGCACATTTGACAAGGTACACTGTTTCCCATTTGCTGGTTTGATTTCAGAATGATGAACTATGATGATTACTAAACTAGCATTTTGATGCCTGGAGATTTTTTGGCAAAATTTCTAAGAAATTTTTTTTTAACATAAATTCTTATAGGTAGCAACTGAACTATCACTTAAAAATAAAACAAAACTTTCTATTAGAAAAGAAACGACTGCAAATAAAGGAATTATTTTATTTGAATTCGTTTCTACAGAAGTGAAAGCATAAGGATTCAGGCAAATACTTAAAATTCTGCTCCAGTTCCTTATCAACATTTAGCAGGATTATGGCAGCCTAACAAACTAAGAGTTTGTAATACAATAATCCCTTAATCAGGTCTCGCTTTAGAAAGTAAGATTAACACCAGGGACCTGCCTGATTATAATATTACTTTGTATTGATCAATTCAATGTCTACAAATTCTTTGTTTCTCTATAACAGTTTCAGGCCTATCATGGTGGATGGTAAGTGTCTCAAAATTTGAATGCAAGTATCTGAACTGGTATTAGTATCTTATTGTTAGTGTATCTCTTGTAGAGATCCTATTTGTATTACTTAGAGTGGATATTTATAATAGTTTTTCAAATGGTAAAGGTGGAGAGTTTTGAAATATGGGCAAATATCAGTAAGTCAATTTCATCAAATCATAATGCCGATGCATCTAATTTTTCAGCTGAACAAATGTTTTGCCTGATTTATGCTAGTGAAAACCCATTATTGTAGAGTAGGTCTGGTCATTCTGCCAAACTCTGATGTATTTTTCTGTTAAAAAGGTTTCCAGTATCAGTACCGATCTAAAACGGGATGGTAACTACAAGGAGAATACTGAAAAGTGTGCCAGTTTTAGATGGACTGATATTTAATGATATTCATCTTATTGGTACCAGGTACACCTTAAGCGAAGATGGGATCTAAATCCACGGAATTATTCTGATCCTTCAGTGTAAGAATATTACAGGTTATAGGTACTGGATAACTGGAGGTAGCATTCTGATCCAGGGAATTTATTCTGATTCTTCAGTGTAGGAACATTACAAGTTATGGGTACTTGATAACTGGAGGTGGGATCTTGACCAAGGGAATTATTCTGATCCTTCAGTGTAAGAACATTACAAGTTATGGGTACTAGATAACTGGAGGTGGGATCTTGATCCAGGGAATTTATTCTGAAGCTTCAGTGTAAGAACATTACAAGTTATGGGTACTTGATAACTGGAGGTGGCAATTTGATCCAGGGAATTTATTCTGATTGCCATATTTGGAGACAGGAAGGATATTCTTCCCTTACATGAGGATTTTTGACTTTTACCTCATGGGTTTTTTGCCTTCCTCTGGATCAACATTGTAGGAAAATAGGCTGAACTAGATGGACTTGTGTCTTTTTTTTCAGCCTTATAAACTGTGTTACTATGTATGTTACCATTTTCTTTTGACTCTATATAAATCATTTGCATTGAAAATTTCTGCAAAAGGAAAAATCACAGCAAGAATTAATCGAAATGCCCTGTGTTTATCCTGCACAGTTACTTATAAAAGGTTCACTTGAGGCAGGTCTTTTATACCCCAAGCCTTTTCCCAATTGGTTAATTGCAGCTCCTCAGCTATTTATAGGGTTCCCCTGGACCCTGCTGAAGAGTGAGGGAATATCCTCACTGCTGGCGAGAAGAAGACAGATCTGTGGTGTTTATTTTTGTTTTCAACAGCAATAGGTGGTGGGCACCGGTGGTGGTGGCTGTGGATCAAGAAAAGAAGACTTCCTTGCATTACACTGGACCAAGACCATGGATCAAGATGAGGAGCAAGGGCATCAAAGACAACTTTTGCCCATCCAGGACTACTAAATGGGCTGGAAGAGAAGACTTCAGGAGCAGTGAGTATATATTTGATTACTTACCTCTTTTAATGATGTGTTTGATGAAATTAATTGTTTATTATTTATTTAATTATTTTTAATGATTTGCTTTTTTTAACTGTTTTTATTTTTGATGATGTTTTAGATTGTTAGTTTGTTTCTTTTGATATAGATTGTTATTTTGTTTTTCTGTAGACTGTTTGTTTTGGTTTAGATTGATTGTTTTTCTTTAGATTGTTAGTTGTAGATTGTTTATCTGTTTTGTATTTTGGGTGTTTTTTGTTTTGTTTTGTTGTTTTGCAGATAGTGTAAAGGATCTGCACCCCACTAGTTAGGGGGTTGCGGATGTCACCCCAGTCCCCTCACCCCATGGTTAGGTAGGGAGTGAGGGACTTAGGGAAGGCAATAAATAGATTAGGGCCACCTGTAAGGAATGCTCACAGTTTCACGATCCAGTGCCGGGATCCCTCTTCCTATGTGCGCACGCCGCACACTGCTGGCGTTTTGAGCATGCATGCAGAGGGCGCGCCCGCCGTGATGTCACTTGGGCACGTGCCGGGTACACACAGAGGCAGGAGCGCGCCTGTCTCTTGGCCTATAAAAGGCAAACGCACTCCAGTCACGGTGCCTGATTATAAAACTTTACTTGCTGAGTTTTGGGCTTGTGTACGAATAAGTTAAAGTTAATTCCTGCTATACAAAGTACTATTTTTTTATCTAAGTGTATGCCAGAGTCTAAGTCCACAGTCTGCATCCAGTACAAGTCTGTGTCCAGTGTCCAGAGTCTTACTGTCCGTGTCCAGCTACCTGTGTCCAGTATTCCATGTCCAGATTCCAAGTTTGAGTCTGCAATCCGTGTCCATACCACCACTGTACAGCTGGCTTAGGGGTCGTGACCTGTGTACTCTCGGCAGCTGAGTCCAGTACCCCCTTGTGGGGGTTAAAGGTGAAGACCGGAGAGTAACTTAGACTCTGCGCCCTAAGCCAGATAGCACCAAGGACAGTGTGGTATACGGCAGCAACCTCCTACTCACAACCATCTTGGTACAGAATCATTACACCTCCAACCCCATAACACTGATGGGGTTTGTGGCCATGGGAGGGGGTCAGTGATTGACCACCTCCAGGTGAGGGACCCCTGCCCCCCCTTGGCTAAAGGGGGTGGTAGTGTGGGGGTCAGTCCTGACCCCCTTGGTTAATGTTGATACCCCTACCCCAATTGGATACCAGGGTAGGGGGTAGGGGAGGGACCCCCTCCCAGTAGCAATCCCCCCCACCCTTGCATAACTCTGGTAGCAGTCCCCCCACCCCTGCATAATGGGAGTGAGGGAGATAGGGGTCCCAGGGACCCCTATTTGTTTTGTTTGTGCCCCTCTACCCCAAAGGGACATGGGGGTAGGGGGAAGAGGAGTGGCTCCTTGGGAGGTTGGGGGGATAGGGGTCTCAGAGACCCCTTCTTTTTATTTCTACAGACCCCACCCCTTACCCAAAGGGACACAGAGGGGCAGTGGGAAGAAGGAGGGGGAACAGCTGAACTTATAGATTCCCTCACTTAGCCTAACGCTAAGTGAGGGGTGATGTTGTGGGTCCCAGGGACCCCTGCTAGCTGGGGTTTATTTAGTTTATAGTAATTATTTCCATGGCAAGAGTATTACAGTAGCTCTATGGAAATAAATGGGTTTTAAATCATAACCGCTTACATGCTGGTTAATGATTAATAGTGCTGGTTGGGGGGTTGGTGTTGGTGTGGTGTGGGGGTTTTGTGGACTCCCAGTGTAGGGAATCTTAGGCTGCAGCAATATTAGCAGGTATTGCAGCAGTATTAAGTCTAGCATTTCATGCATTAGTTACTGCTGTCAATACACATCCCCAATTTTCATCTAGTGCACATGGGTGAGATTTGGCAGAGGGAGAGAGGAACCAGAAGACTATTTGGGAGCATGGAAATAGATTTTGAGTGGCAGGTTTGAATCAAAATAGCTGCTTCCTTCCAGATCTGGAAATCAGGACAACCTTACAGTAAGACCTACTTATAGATTGATGTACTTTACTTAACTGTAACAAATGCAAGGTGATAGGTGCACTTTAAGTGCAACACTTGTATATGTATAATCTAAAGCACCATAGAAACCAATGGGACTGGGTTGGGTCTGTTTAACAACATGGTTGCTATCAGTAAAGGTAAAAATAAACAGAAAGTAATAAAATTCCTGCATTTAATTTCAAAGATAACATTTTTACAAGTGCTGTATTTGAATAGCTACCATGCTTTATTTAGTGACAAGAGAAGCAGGGGAGAGAGAGGAGGTGGGAACAAGCAGCTCACAGAGCTTTGGCAAGTAGCGTTTAGTTTTTAGAATTCCCATAAGGCTCCAGTAGCCAAGGCATACACTGTATTAAAGCAAGGACCCTGTCTGGTAAACAGAGTCTCTCCTTTATTCCCTCTATCCACCAAATAGCTTCAGACTCATGAATAAAATTAATTATTTCCTAGAAATAATGTACCCAATGTGCTAGAACTGGACTGTACAGATAACATTATGAGCTTTAGCAAGCACAGAGAGAATAAACCCATTCCCTAACAAGCAGATTAAAACTATATGCTTCTAGGCTTATAGGATTCTTATTATGTTACAAAGTATGGAAGCAAATGTTGAAATCTAAGTCTCAAGCATTGGACCTTTACTGTATGATTCTTGCTTACAAGGAAGTAGATCACTAATTAATCATTGTTTTCTAAACCTTGTTATGGCTGATACACTATTCTGCATTTTGATTAAAATCTTCTCTCTTAAGTTAAACTTAATGAACCAACAGACCAATCTGGATTACTGAGGAGAAGAACTTGCCCTCCTTCTGCTGTTTCTAAAAAACAGTAGATTAACAGTCATATACTGGTGGGACATAGGTTGTCGTCAGCAGAAGCATGAAATATTAAAAAAAAAGTATCTTGGAAATACTTGATAAAACAAATAATCACAGGAAGCCTATCTATAGAAGTACTACTCTTCAGGGTTAGTAGCCCCCCATACCTGCTCACCTGACCAGAGCACACTCACCAGCTGGTGTAGCAAACTATACCTTACATTAAGTCTGAAAAATGCTGCAGAAACAGTATCTGCATTTTCATCTATTCCTCTTGGCACTCTGTCCACATTGGTGGTCAGTGGCTGTGTCCTTGCATGCGGGGGGAGGGATATTGTAGAACATAATTATCAACCCAGCTCCACTCTTTCCTCCAGCAGCTGCTGCTGACCATCCTCCTCATTGGCTGTAGCAGATTGGACTGCTGATCATTGCCTTCCCCTGTTTGCTGTGGCATTCCTAAAACAGCTCCATTTCCTGGTCCTCGTGGATGGCCCATCTCCTTGGAAAACAACTTTCTCTTGTGATCCATGGGTAACTTTGTACTGGCTGTGCCTAGTAGTGGCTGGAAATTGTGACTGTGCCTCCCTTCCTCTGGCCTATGGCTCCACCTGCCACACTCTTCTCCCTCTGTTGTAATGGTTGACACATGGACATAGTATAATAAAAGCACCACAACTCTTCCACTAGCTCATCTCCATGCAGGGACTGAGCCGTGTTGGGTGCCTGTCCATTCAGGTGGCCTAGTCTTTGCTGCACTGCCCAGTTGGAAATTTTCTGTTCCAGCCACTGGGTCTCTCTCTTAGCCACAACCCCACAAATACTATCAATCAAGGATTCCAGAGACATGCCTGGTGGCTTTATTAAGTAGGCCACTCTTTCAATTGTTTATATGTGTGATGCTGCTTATTCTTTCTCACTATTGCCCCCTCAAATACTTTACTCTTTCCTTTTCTTGTCCCTAAACCCTCCTACAAGCCCCTATTGGTTCACCACACAAACCTGTCAATCATCCCTTACATTCCCCACTGTCCCTTTCATTTTAGGGGTCTCTTATCCAGTTCTACAGGGCTAATGTTTATACAAACACTACATAAACCTAGCATTTACTTTCCAAAGCAAAAAAAAAAAGTTAATGGGGATTTAGGGCAGTGATTCCCAACCTACGGCCCGTGGGCCATATCCGGCTCATGACGCGGTGCTATTCGGCCTGCGGCCCAAATTCTGAATTGTGGCATATAGGTGTGAATTTGCCAGCTAAAGACAGTCGCAATAGACTGTTACTGTCGCAGTCGCATCTTTATAATGAGAATATTGTCGCAGTCGTGACTTTACCATGGAAAATAGTTGCAGATGTAACTTTAAAATTTGTTGCAGTCGCAACTTTGAAGCTGCCCGTGACACGCGTGTAGCAAAATTTATATGGTCCCCAGGCTAAGAAAAGGTTGGGCATCACTGGTTTAGGGTATACTTAAAAAGGAAATGCTGCATAATTGTTCCTTGTCTGGTCATACAGGGTTGATATGAGATATGGCAGCTGAAGTATCTCCTTAGCCATTCTGCAGTTTTATATTGATGCAGTGAATGCCAGCAGTCTCCTCCTTTCTGTAAATGGGGGTTCATTCCTGGAAGAAAGATCAACCTTCCAAACTGCAACTGGGGGTCCATCTTTGGGAAAGATTCCCATATTCCAGTCTTTAGACCCATGCCTGGATGAAAGCCCTATCCTTCAATCTGTTCTCAGGGTCCATGCCAAGGAATGAGCCCTATCATTCAATCTGTAAGTAGGAGAGTGATAAGTTAATTCTAGTTCACATTTACTACAATGGCATTTATATCCCTTAAACCATTCACTATTACTATTAGTGCTGTAAAAGTTTACTACAGTACCAGAATAAAAATAAAATCGCTGAAATGAACTTTCCTTCTTTCTTTCTCTCGGAATCTATATGAGCCTCTTATGTAAGCTAGTGCCATCCTATTCATCAAACTGCCACTCTGCAAGCAAAATTAGCTTTGTCTGATATTCAGAAAACCCTTTGGGTTTTGCACAAAATGGCAACACTTTCCTATCATTCATCTCCCGAAAAGGATTTGAAATCTTTTCATTTGTGTGTTTGTCATTTTCCCCAAGTCAAAGATCTCGCTAGAGACACAAAATCCTGTATTATTTTTTGTTTCTTTGCTATGTTAAGTCCATACTGACATTTCAGGCTCCTAGAGAAAATCTTCAGTGAGTCTCATACTGTTAGCATCATTTATATCAATATATTCACCATACTGTGTAATTATTATATAAAGCATTCAATTTACCTTATTTATCAAAAATATATCTCCCTTCTCCAATACTAATTAAAAGTCCACCTAACCTAATATACAAATGTTTTAAACTGAACTGTCTCGCTGCAGAAATTTCCAAATACATTTTCAAAAATATCACTGACTTGCTTTAAAAAAAATATGAACTAAAAGTTCTGGTCAACAGGAACTTTGTTAGCTAATCTTAACATACTTCAAGTTCTTAAAAATATACTCTACACAATAAGAAATGGTACCAAACTCGCCAGCCCACAACCTGTGGTACCCTCTTTATTCTGCACACTCACACTAAACAGATGATTTCTGCAAGCTTACTTGCAGGAAATCTAAGTCCTTTGCTTCACATTGTAAGAAAGGATTTGAGGAATGCCAATATAGGAGCATAGGACAACCTATTTTATTTTCCTAGGTTGAGTTCATAATCACACATTTGTTGACCTCTCTTTAATCTAAGGGGTTAATTCAGCATAGTGTGAAGTTACCTCCGGATCCTTCGCTCACTTCGCAGAGGCTGTGATGCGCTTACTGATGTCCTGCATGTGCACATCAGCAAACGCTTTAAAGGGATTCCAGTCTTGGTGAGACCACTCGAGTCACCTCGTAAATCCTTCTTACTGCTATCTTTAGACAAAGCATTCATTGGTGAAAAAAATAACATAACTGTATAACAATGGATTGCAATAAATACAACAGAGGTTGGTGGTGTTTATGTCAGAATGGGGATAAGTAATATACTACAGCAAAATTGGAAAAAAACAATTCATGACTACCCATGGCAATACTTGTGCTGCTAAAAGAAAACAACATACCACTTTTTAGAATTCTGTAACTTTATTTACCATTATGCAAATAAGCCAATGTAACAACTTAAAAAAAAAACATTTCCTGGTTAATGTGGGCGGAAAAGGCCACAGCTTACATTACTAAATCCAGCAAAAACGAGCGTAACTTGTGTCATGAACCATTACCTGCCTAACAGCTGCCATAAACATATATACACACCCTGTGTGTGATACCAAAATATCCGCTCAATCCTCTGAGTGTGCGCAGGGGTGCCAGGATATAGACGATTTATGGATCAATAAAGGCATATGAAAATCCGGCACTCCCAATAAGTTAAAAACAATCTTTTTATTGTAACTCCATAAAAATTAAAAAATCAAGGAGCAATAATCAGGCCTATAGCTGCCATCACCTGACTTCAAACAGTATGCTAGGGTTCAGCCATACAAACCATATTTCTGTGAGACACTGTGCCCATAAGAAATAATTCCATCAACCCTTTTTATAACCAGCTTCCTTTTGCCTAGATTTTTTACCCCACAACATCATAAGCTGTGACAAAATAATATTACCCTCAACTAGGTATTATGAGCTCTATAAAGGGCATGATGGGTAAGAAAACTTCCACTCCTGCATGCTCCCAAACAAAACACCTTCTATATACATTTCTTTATTTTTTATCAAATCCCCATTCCCCACAAATTATCACGTAACAGGCGGGATACCCAAAGACAGTCATGTGCCTTCCTCTTATATGTTCTTTTTTGTGTTTTTTCTTTTAAGGAAGTCATCCTTCACCATTAACATCAATAATAAAAACCTACGACTGTCCAATCAGAATCTAACTTTATTTGGGGGCTTATTCATAAAAGAAAAAACACAAATTCTGGTACATCCAGGCTTGGTTGTGCCTTGGTTGTGGGTGGTGTAGTGATTTCCTTTTTCTGGCTCCTGGCTTCCTGTTGGCGGCTTGTGCAGTGATGGCTCTGTTGATCTTTACGATGGACTAAATACCGCTATATGGATTGAAGCCGCATTTGTGTTTATTCTTCAGCTTATTCATGAAAGCCCAAACAGTCATGTAAAGATCCGAGTTCACATTCATCTGCCACTTCTCTGTATTCAGGTTATTCATCAGACTCTGGCATGGCGAATTTGTATCCAGTTCAGATGCTTGCAATGAACTCTGACTTATGGAGCTCTTCCCATTACTTTGTGTGTGTGTGTTCACAGGTAATTCAGCTACTCATCAAGCATCAAAGTTTGTCCCAGCAGTGTATTTAGGAAGGTGTAATGTGTCCAATTTGCAAGGTTAACTTTGCCAGCAGGGTAGCGCTGTCAGACTAACTATGCTACACTATGCAAGAAACCACATCCAATGCCATTCACTTTCTCACTGTGAGAATTTTTCACTTAGTGAAAAAGGAGTAGAGAATTGGCAGTAATCAGACCTTAGTGACATGGCATGATGAGAATTAATGTGCCATTCGAATTCTCACTTTGTTGAATAAGTCCTTTGGAATCCTTTAGAGGGCACTGCATCTTAAACACAAGTGCTTGAACAAGGCATAGCCAAATGTCCTCCAAAATAATTCAAACTACACAAAACATTGTTGGATAGAGACCAGCCGCAGCTTTATTAATAACATACTGTTTAGGTTTGAAATGTACAACAATTTATCACCTTTCACTTTGTCAGATCTGAGTGATGAATTGAGGGGTTGATGGAAGGCCTCCGATGTGGCATAAGAAAGTTATACATTCAAAAGTGACAATGGCGACTTTGACTAAATTAGTCTACAACTAAACATGAACTAGGGACAGGGAGACATAGAAAGGGATGT
>WMED01004253.1:0-20991 GCA_019650415.1 Pipa parva
TGGTTATTTAGCATTATCCAGCCTGTCAGTCAATTCCTTAACTCTGAACAGGAGGTGGCTAAGAGAGGGAAGCAGCTTCCGTACCAAACTGGTGCTCAATTATAAAGGGTAGAAATAAATAAATAATTTATATGACAGAAAGCATTTATTTAACTTTTATTTAACAGTGCTAAACAGACAGCCAATAACTGTTGGTGCCTAAACTGTTCCTTTAAGCTCTTAGACCCTTTCTGCCCCATAACAGTTTTCCCCGTGCTTCCACCATGAGGAAGGCTCAGTGAATCAGTGTCTAAAGACGGCATTTGGCAGAGATGCACGGGGCAGGTGTAGCTGGATAAACCAGGTAAGGAAAGATATAATAATAGAAAGACTGGTAAAGACTGCTGAGTGCTCAAAAATACTGTGTACAAGATACAATGTAAAGAACATAGATCAGGGTTTTCATAGTCATGACTGGCAGGCCGCATGTTGCCCCTAAGGCTGTCAACTGTGCCCTGCAGGGCACCAGAACTCCAGAGACATCAAAGAGCTGGCTGAGGGAGGAACATGCCCACTAGTGGTGTACTGTGAACCCCTGCAGGACCCACAATGGCAGCGGGGAGGGGGTCACAGGGCTGCGCCAACAGTAAAGACCACTGCCTCAGTGTTCGGTGGCCAGTGGTGGAGAGACAATATTAGCAAGGGGTACAATCTATCATATTTGAAAGAAATGTGGCCTGTCAGGTTACCTAGTACATAAGCAATGTTTGCCCTAATCCTGTTTGAATATAACAGACAAGTAAAAGCTTAATGCAGCCTGGTCTGTTTAGATCACTGCATATGGGCACATGGAACATTCTCCATGTTACAATGAAAGTTATCGAGGCAAATGATTGTTGAAGACTGAACTGTTCCTTTAAGAGAGGCTAAAATAACGTTTAAAATAATTGCTGGTGTGAATGGCAGCCAATCAGTGTTAAGTTTAGTAGAAAGATCAGCTGAATATTAATAGGAAGCCTTTGTATTACGCACACACACTGCTGACAGGACTGGTCATAATGTGACACAGTGACAAATTAAGCAATAGATTATACTTATTAGCTATTCTAAGAGATGTTGCTGGTAATGCAGAGCTTAGAGGATATATACTGCCAGCATCTTCATGTGCAATCTAATACCACAGTCTCTAGTGCTATAAATCAGAAGTTCCTCCTGCTACTGACACTACCAGCGCACCACCTATTCATTTACAATTGTCTGTGCACCTCTGTCATTAGTGACATCACCAGCACACTGTCCACTTCCCCCTGATTGGCTCTGTACTGGTGACGTCTATCACAGGGGTCATCCATCAGGTATGATGAAGGGGGAGGGAAGGCTAGCGGAACCCGGTTTGACTGTCCCGCGGAATTTGGAATAGTTGTGGGTATGATACACTGTATCACTGGAGTATTATACTGGCTCATTTACATATGTGGTTTGGTCTTTTCTGTGTGGTACTTCTCGCTAAAATGTGCCCTTAGGTAAGCTCACTGCCTCTCACAGTCTTCCACTAAATACAGTACAAGTTACTAGTAGATGGCATTTCACCATTTGGCTAACATGCTCATCTGTTTACTTCTTAGATGATTTGCTGCTCTCTATTTAATGAACTCTGGAAAGGAATGAAGCAGTCTTTATAATGTTTCTGAAAATTGGTTATCGTGACTAACCTTCTGTATTAATAGGGCCTCTGTGCAAATGCTGACAGAGTCTGCTTTGTCTGAATATGAACAGTTACAAAACAAATTGTGAGACTAGCCCAAAGTGAGTACAAAACCCCCCTTTAGCAAATGGCGAGGGTTTATTGAGGTACATGTACAGCTGTTTAACTGTAGTTACAGATATTACCCATACAGCATGGCACCTTCTCTGGGACAGTAAAGATAGGGATCACATGGGCAGTGTAGACTGCTAAAATGGCTGTTCTAGTAAAAGAACAGTGACACCAAAAAATAAAAATGCCTGAAATGTTTTTATAGCTATTATATTGTATAACAGGGGTCGGTAACATATGGCTCTCGAGCCAGATGTGGCTCTTTTGATGGCTGCATCTGGCTCTTTGACTGTAACGAGCGATGCTCACATGGAAGCAACCACTCGTTACAGTCTGCTGGCTAATCGCTAGCAAACACTGTAGAGACATAGTAACATAGTTTATAAGGCTGAAAAAAGACACAAGTCCATCCAGTTCAGCCTATTTTCCTGCAATGTTGATCCAGAGGAAGGCAAAAAACCCATGAGGCAAGAGCCAATTATCCTCATATTAGGGAAAAAATTCCTTCCCGACTCCAAATATGGCAATCGGAATAATTCCCTGGATCAAGATCCCACCTTCAGTTATCTATTACCCATAACTTGTAATGTTCTTACACTGAAGGAAAGCATCCAAACCAGTTTTGAACTCTATAATGGAATTAACCATAACAGATATCTCTCAGCGCTTCCGGGTTGCTAGCCAGTCCAGAGCCCTTGACATCACTGGGCTTCCAGGTTGCTAGCCAATCCGGAGCTGCTGACATCACTGGGCTTCCAGGTTTCTAGCCAATCCAGAACTGCTGACACGACTCTGGAGTTGCAGGATGGGTAATGGGCCCCCCCTCTCCCAATCTCCCAAGCCCCCTTGTGGAATTTCCCCAACTGAAAAAAAATCACTTGCCATGATTGGGGGGGCCTGCAGCAGACAGTGGATCTAGTTATGTTACTTCCCTCTACAGCATTCAACTGCAGACATGGGCTTGCCAAGGGTCGCAATTTTTAATTATGCTTTTAGACTATAGTATATGAATTTTCCATTTGGAGTAATTGTCAGCAAATGCTTGTCAAATCTATCTTTTCTATTTTAAATGGAAAATTTTACCTATGCAGCGTTATATCAAGAAATTATTCTTGGCTAATGCTTGTTTACCAGCTCTGTAGCATTTTGAATGTGTATGTATTTTTCCCTAACTGTTTGATTTTCCTTTTAAAAAACACTGTGGTGAATTACAAGTATGGCCTTAGCTGTGTCTGCCACACTCATTGAAACTGCAGAACTCTTAATGTAAACAATGGGGTTGTAAGGTGGGCTCTTCATGCAAAGAATAAAAGATGGCTGGAATTAGCAAAGTGAAAATTAAAACCAAAGCAATGCAATCCAGGTATTTAATTATAAAAGATAACATTTTACATGTTTAGCCATACCAATCAGATTAGGAAATCTATGTTTTCCAGGAGTTACTGTTTTTTTTTTTTTTTTTTAAGTGATACTGGTTGACATTTTGGCTAACAGGCAATTCACAAGCTCAATGGTCAGTAGACAGAAGGCTGGATACAAGAACAGGTCAGGTCAGGAATATTACCTGCAGGACCAGCTTTCACAGATCAACCTAGTATATTAAGCCCTATGCATACTACAGATTCTACAGATTACATTCTACAGATTAAACAACCCTTTACTTTTCCCCATAATTTCTTCAGATTTTTCACAAAATATAGGCAATAATTATCTTAAATGCAGCTACTTTTATTTTTGTATGCCATTATTTACTGTTTTTTTCTTTTTAAAGAAATGATTTGGGTTTGGAAGTAAAATGATGATTTCTTGTGTCTTGCTTTCTAGGTGTTCTATTTTATGAATGGTAAGCCGTCCTCTGGACAAAACTACAAAAACAGAGTCACTGCATCCTTAAGCCCAGGAAATGCCACAATAACAATTTCTAACATGCAGCCAGGGGACACTGGCACATATACCTGCGAGGTATTAAACCTGCCCGAACCCAGTAGTCAAGGGAATGTTCAGCTGACTGTACTAGGTAAACCTATTTCTCTAGAGTGCTAATTCTATAATACTAAAACTGTCCAG
Organism: Pipa parva; assembly: GCA_019650415.1. Taxonomy (NCBI): domain Eukaryota; kingdom Metazoa; phylum Chordata; class Amphibia; order Anura; family Pipidae; genus Pipa; species Pipa parva. The sequence goes on from WMED01004253.1 coordinate 3,863, forward strand.
CCTGAGGGCCAGATATGTACCACAAGAATACTAATATCCCCCCATAGCCTGACAAGTAGCGCCACAAATTTGAGTATGAGATTTTAATTGGATTTAGAAGGTGGAGGCACTAGACAAGGAGGCCCTGCATGTGAGAGGCTGGACAGGTCTGCTAAACAATAAAAGCCTCATGCATCATTAGCTTCTGTATTATGTTAAAAGGAGATTTTTAATATTGCTTTATTAGCTAGATTTTAACTGTAATGTAAGAGAGGTAACATACCCATTTTAGCCAACCTCGTATGTTTCTGCCTTGGGAATTATTGTTTATCAGTCTTTTTTTTTTGTGGAGGGCAAAATTGCTCTAAGTAAGCTACTGTGTTTTCATTTGTAGAATGACTATAAGAGAACTTGCTATCAAAACTGAATTAAAAATAATACATGCCCCCTCCCTTGAAAAGGAATTGGCAGTACTATGGCAATGCCCCCTGGGTAATGTCTATTCCTTGGAAGCAGTTCTTCACACATAAGTGAATATTGGATGTCTGGTGACTCCTGCTGGCAAGAGTTAACAACTGCAGTCACAGACATAGCTCAACCAAAGGAAGCTCCTTCAACTAAAATTTGAACTCCTTTAGGGAGAAGAATTTTCAAGCTTTTTTAAACAATAATTACAAAATAATAACAGTGTTTGCATATTTCAGCACAATACACCATCTGTCTCGTGTTACATTACTGTCATCACTATTGTGTGTCTACAAATGCTTACATTTTAGTTATACAGTGACTTCCTTTCTAATATATGATGTAAGGGGCATTTAGCTGAACTGGCTAATAGAAGTGCATATATCACTTATGTATCTGTCTTACATGGCATTATGCCTTTTCCTATCTCGTTTCAATAGCACATATTGACTGGTACCAGCATTGTGTTTGTATTTCTGGGTTGAAAGAGATGTAATTAGATAAATAATTTGCAATTTGAGAAGAGTGAAGCAAAATAAAAGGAAACACCCTGGTAGACAATAGACAATAGGCACAGGAGATAAACATTAAAACAGAGACAAATCTATGTCGTTTTTGCTAGTCCTGCATTTATCAACCCGTTTCTTATTCTTTAGGACACATGGGTTCTTCCACACCTATTTCCTCTCCTCCGTGCTGGTAAAAGAGAAAAGGATCCTGATGAAGGATCAGCCAATGTAAACTTTCTTATACCTTCAAGGGGGTTATTTATCAAAGTGAGAATTTGACTGTCAAAGTGAATTCTCATCACTTCGCGTTGATCTGCTCTGATTCTCTACTCAACTAAAGAGAGAATTCCCATAGCAAATTTGCAACTGTCAGATTCAGCAGAGTTTGTTGAATACTCGAATATCTGGAAGTGACAAATTCACAACTTTACGTGAAAATTCTGACTTTTATAGATAACCCCCACTAGTCTGTCTCTGGTTTCTCTGTGCTGCTCTACTCTGACTTACTGCAGAAATGATTAATGAGAACTTCTTGCCATGGAGCCATTCCCCCTGCCTCACAAACATTTCACAAATCTCCAATCAACCAAGCTTAGGTTGTTTTTAAAGAAACAAAGATACACAACAGAAGTTGCTATTCCATCACACAGAATATATGTGCCTTTATTTTGGCACTTTTTGTCTTCATAAAGAAAATATAAAGGAACAATTTAAATGATAAAGTCACTTCCTAGAGATTTTTTTTTTAATTTATGTGCAATATATCTTTTTTGGGAAATATTAATTGTACTATTCTTGTAGTATGTATCCCCTATAAACTTAAGACCTATTTAACTGATTATACATTTAAGGAATATTCATTTGCCTGTTTTGGCTGTTTGTTTATTTCCAGTAGAGGCCACCAGCATTTTGTCATGATTTGACACATCATAATATGTAGCTTTATTATAAGAATCCAATCTCAATAAGCCTGCCAGCAGTGAGACACTTTGTACGTGTAAAAATGCCTCACCTGTGCTCATTTATAGGGTTATTCACTAAAGTCCGAATTGTTGCATATAGGTGCGAATTCGCCAGATCAGTCACAATAGGCTGCTACTATCGCAGTCTCGTCTTTATAATGAGAATATTGTCATAGTCGTGACTTTACAATGGGGAAATTGTCGCAGATTTCCTATGGGAATCCGTTGTTTGTGAATTCGACAGTCGAATTCGCACCTTAGTGAATAACCCCCTTAGTCCCCACCTAAACCTGAAATGAAGTACCGAACAGATCAGGAAAGCAAGATGAAAAGGCATTGGAAATCATTCATTATTTACCAGTTTAAACTACAGGTTTTTCTGTGGTAGTGAGTTCCCCAACCAGTAATAGCTTAACCACTGAGTTTACACATCACAAAATACATTATTCTAAGACATTGCATATCCTTGCACTGACTCCATATCCCTTTTCCTGCAGTTCCTCCATCTATTCCACATTGTACTATCCGGAAAGCACATGAGACTGGACACTACATTACTCTGGAGTGTTTTTCTAAAGAGGGAATGCCAAGACCACTATATTCCTGGAACAAAATAATGGATGGGGTATTAAAGCCAACACCTCCTCAAATGAGTGAGTAAAGCCACCTATGTTATTAAGATAGAGAGTTGGAGCAAGGAGACTTTTTCTACTGTAAGCAAAGGAAAAATGAAGTCTTGGGAATCACGTGACTGAAACCACATGACCGAAGCATTAAACACTTGTGTGTTTCCCCTCTGGGTAATTGGGGCTGTGGTACTCTATAATATTCCTTTCACTCTTTTTATGCATCTGCATGTCTCTTCCTCTTTTATTTTAATTGTCTTTTATTTCTTTGTGTTGGTTTTAGCTGATTAATTCTGTAAGTAGTCACAGACTTATCATGATGACGGGGTAGTGGATTCTGTTGTGAACTAAATGTTGTATTATATTCCCTTCATGTATTCTGTATACTGCAGATCAGTGGACAGGAAAGCTCATCATAGGAAACATGAGCAATTTTGAGGAGGGCCACTACAGGTGCACAGCCAGCAACATGTTTGGAAATGCAACATGTGAGGTCGACCTGCACACAGGAGGTACAATTTATTTTTAGTTGGTAGGATTAGAGCTGGTGCATTAGACTGTGAGGGTTTTCAGCATACTGTGGCTTCGTTCACACTAATATGGGGGTGCATTTGTCAGTGTCTCCCTGCAAACATATTCAAAACTCATCACTTGTAAATGTGAAATTTCTCCTTGCAAGAGATGTTTTATTCCACTGTATTTTAGGTACTCTAAACCATAGACAACCTACCTTCTGTTTCTGAAGTGCTTGTTAAATAAATAAACTTAGCATTGCACTCCTGTGACGTCTCATGATATATATGCCTTCATTTATTTTATCCAGTAGCTGCTTTGACTCTGATTATTGCTCCTCTCATCTCATGTTCAAAATTTGCTTTCAATCTATTGTGCAAGTTGCAACCATGTAACAACCTTGGAATATCTTGCATATATACAACGTGGGCCCTTTTTCCAGTAAATACTGGAAAGACATTTACAAATCGCTGCATTATGTGCAGCACACAGTGCACCTAGAACCACTGCGTCAACAGTTAAAATATAGCCCAGTATTCAGGTGCATATATGTAGCATTCAGATAATTATGTTAAAAAAAAATCATTAGAGATTGTCAATGTACAGCATGGTACAATAGCATAACAGTAAGAGGAACTCATACAGCAGTGGATATTTTGCATAGGTAGTATAAAAGTGTTAACTGAAACTCTAACTTGGAAATACTTTTGGACACTCTGCAATGTAACTGAGGATAGGCATACAGTTGAGCATTCTACTATGTAACTGGGATACCGGAGACTAAAAATGGGCACTTAACTTAAACTTGTTACACTGACATTGAGTCATTTCTAGTGAAACCGTGCCAATGCAGCTAGGAAGCTAGATACTTTGCAGTAAATCTGAGTTACATATCAATGTGACTGAGTACTTAGTGTACATAGTGAATCACTGCATTAAAGTCTCTAGGTGATTCTGATATCCCCGTGTGATTCTAACCATTTCTGCTGGGAAACTCCAGGTGTAACATATCCACAGATATTAACCTATTCATTCCATAAACTGTCTAGCAGGGGTGCTATTATTTATAACATTATTTTTCCACTAGGACCTAGGCCTCACTAGTGATTTCTTTTTCTATCACAGGGGAAGGTGGAATAATTGCAGCAGCTATAATTGGGGGATTACTGGCAGCAGCCATTATCATTGCCATCGTCTGGTTCATCCTTACTAATAGGAAACAGAAACAACAGATTCCAGCATCCAAAGAAATGAAGTAAGAGTTTGTTTTATTTCAGCTGTTTTTATTTTATCCCAAAGCTTTAAAAAAAAACACTGATCCATACGTGCAGGACACATGCATTTATTAAGGGATGTTTATCAAGGTTTTTTTGCTGATTATTTTTTTTTTTTTTTATATAGGATCAAAAACAAATTTTCGATGTAAAAAATATGAATAAAAAAAAGTGATTTTCAACATAGTGAAAACATTATTTTTAAATCGGCAATATTGGCATAATAAAAGAAACACTGGGGGTAGAGGTGTCTGTTTGGAGATCGCATGCATGATGTTGTCATATAATGAGGCTTCTTATTGAACTTTAAATGAAACGGTTTTGCAACATGGGTGCACATTTTTATGAGACACATCATTAACACGCCTTGTTGAATTACATAGCAGCTTCTGTAATTGAAGTGGATCATTCTTTAATGTTACTTTGCTAAGTATATGAAAGGAACATCTTCAAGGCTCAACTTGCTGGGTACACACAGAAAGATTAAGGGGGGAATTCACCATAGTGCGAAGTGAGGTCCGGATCCTTCGGCTCACTTTGCACAGACTGTTATGCGCTTGCTGATGTCCTGCACGCGGACATCAGCGAATGCTTTAAAGGGATTCCAGTCTCTGCGAAACCACTCAAGTCACCTCGCTGAGACTGGAATCCCTTTAAAGCGTTCCCTGATGCTCGGGTGCAGGACATCAGCGAGCGCATAACAGTCTGTGCGAAGTGAGCCGAAGGATCTGGAGCTCACTTCGCACTATCATTTGTGGCAACTCATTGAAGCCAGCAGTTTGCATTCTGTTGAGGAGCCTTTATATACATCAGTGCAGTCATTAGCAGTTGTTTTGGGACATGGTATGATCCTTAAACTACTCAACATATAGCCAAGTTTAGGCTATACAAACATGTATACATTTGTTATTAAATATCTGTATGGAAAATATCAGGTGCAAGGAGTTTATGTATTATTGCAGGACGATATTGGTAATGATAAAAAATACAATGCCACCACCTTCTAATTTCTCCATTCAGAACTAAACCCTATCTGTGCCATATTCCCAATATTGGCCTAATGGCTTTGTGAAATGCATAGCACCACCTAGAATAATTGCTTCTTTGTTCCACGCCTATGGGAACATTTGTAAATACTGTAAGCTGACCCTAAGTACAATAGTCATATACATAGCATACATTCAGAAACAACTATTCTGATTTTTTTTTCATTTCTTTTCCTACAGAACAATAAGTACTTCTGGAGTTAACCAACAGTATGAGGCTGTATCTGGAGAAGCCAATGAACCTGTCAAGGAAAATGTCTTGTCATCTGAGCCTACAGAGACTGTAGAGTTCCACCGTCATGCTGAGAGTGTGGCCCCTGTAAATGGAGACATCGAAGCATAATGCAAGAGGATCTACTAAGTGTCTGTAGATTACCACACAGCAGTTAAAGGACAACTAAATCCTAAAATACATTTACTCTTCTAACAATGTAACTTATGTATAGTGCGTATTATGCCAGTTTAGGATGATCCAGACCTATGGTTTGTCTGTGCCCCCAAAGTTATAACTGGAGGCTGACATCTTTATAATCCTTGCCAGTCCTCGCCTTTAGCCACTGGCTCAACACATACTCAGTGTGTGCACTTCTTAGGGACTGAGAAAAATTAGTATATTAGAAATACAGGTCAAGACCAAAAAATATATAACTTTAACTCTACAAAGCAAGAAAGAACAGTGTGTTAGTGCTTGATCCTATTTTAATCTGTACTGAAACTTAAATCAAGGAAAATTTTCTATAGTTCAGTGTTTTCACTTCATCAATATAAAAGAAAATATATATTTAATCATACATGTTGCAGGACTCCGCACCAATAAACTGTTATACTTGCAAAACACCTTGCTTAAAAGCCATGCAGTGCACAGTTAAAGTCATTTCTTATTAGCCTTGTAACAAAGAGATTTTATATATGTTAAGGGAAAAACTTGTTAGAATATTCTTTCAAAACTGAGCTGCTATAAAACACACAAGCTTCCTGCCCTGTATTTGTGTTAACAAAACACACACATCACCCCTTTAATATGGAACAATTGGCAATATTTTGTGTTATATGGATATTATTACATAACTGCAGTTTTTTAGGAAGAATTACATGTTAAAGGGATGGGCTAGTCATCCTATTTTATAAGGGATGAACTCCTCCGCTATAACAGTTTTGACCTTTGTAGAACTAATCAAGTAATCTCTTTAAAATACTTCTAAATAACAAATTAAGAGAAAAAGTATGTTAATTTTGGTCATCCAGTTGTCCCCTTCCCCACAATAAAATCCTTATATTTACTTTGTAGTTTATGTATGTTTATGGAAAATGCAGTATGTGTTTTAATAGATTTTCACAAGCCCTTTAAGAAATATATTTTAAATGTATATGTTGCCTTGTGTGCACACAAGGACTGCTACATTTGAAATCCGTTTCCTTATACAGTATGGTACCAAGTAGCATGCAATAACTAGTAGTCTCTGCATTTTACAGTATGTTGCTAGTTTTAAAGGGATTTTTTCACAACACTATCCTTTAAACACCATTTATAAAATTTCCATGTTGCTGGGCTGATGGGAAATTGGTTTTATGGTTTTACTGATTGCATGACGGCATATTAAGCAATTTGCACAATATATCACAGTTTATATGTACACAATTCTGCACCATGTAGTTTAGTATGCTTTTTCTTTTAAATTGATAAAGTAAAAATGCTAAACTAATGCATTTCATTGAACGGTTCTAAGTTTTGGTACACATTAGTGTAAGTGACCCAAACACTAATACACATGTGTTTAATTCATTAGGAGAGTTAAATGTTTATCAGTTTAAAAGTGCAATAGTCTTGCACAGAATTGCTAGTCAGCCTATTTTTCCTCAGTCCATAAGAAGTACACACTGAGCATGTGTTGAGCCAGTGGCCAAGGGTGAAGGCTGGCCATGATTTTAGAGATGGCATTCTCCAGTTATAACTTTTGGGGCACATATCATTAGCGCCATAGGGCTGGATTATCCTAAACTGGCATAGTAAGCTCCATACCTAAGGTACATTGTTTTAAGATCAAGGCCCTTATTCACCAATGTGCGAAGTGAGCCGCGATGTGTTCGACTCACTTCGCACATTGTGTTATGCGCATACTGATGTCCGCGCACAGGACATCAGCATGCGCATAATACAATGTGCGAAGTGAATCGAACACATCGCGGTTCACTTCGCACATTGGTGAATAAGGGCCCAAATCTTTATCAGGCGTTCGTTTTCCTTTAAGGTCCTGATCCATTCTATAGTCACTTGAAGCAGAAACTTGAAATTGTATTGTTAAAAATGTAAATACTTGCTTTGCCAAGCAATATAATGTCTTTTTATACTTCCGTTTTGTAACAATGTATGCTTTTTTTTTGAATAGTTATTGACCTTATCAGAATAGCAGCATTTATTATTATCTTTTTGTATCACCACCATCAACCACTGCCAGTATGCCAACTAATACAACTGAATGACTTTCAGCAGTGACAGGGACATAAACGGAAAGAACTTGTCAGTATAAACTAATACATATTGCATAGTTACAAATTCAACAGGCATATGCATATTTAGAAAGCAGGTGTACCTGCAACACTTGCATTGGATTCATTTTACTTTATTTTGTCTAGTTTTTACAAATGCCACCCTGCAGAAAGTCTGAGTCAGTTTCCATTTAATAAAAGTGTACTTAAAAAAGTCTGTGACAGAAGAACATATTTGATCCCTCACATATGGAAAGACCGCTCCAAACAGCAATCTAATATCCACATTATATTATAGGTATACTTTTAATATGGATTATTGTGAGTTTCTTTTGCTGTAGGACAGTTTAAGTTCCTGTAAATGAAGAAAGACTGACTACTGTGCCATTAAATCAGTAACACAATGAATGGTGTAAAGAGAAAGTATGCATACACATATACAGTTATACGATTGCCTATAAGAATAGCAGTAGTACGTCTGAACCTTGTTTTTAGGCTTATTGCTATTCTGAAACGAGCCCTGGCACACACCAATTAGACGACTCCATATTGAATTCCTGCCTCATACAGAGCAACTATGAGGCAACAAATGGCCCATCAGGTGAACTTGCACTTTTCATTACTCCTCTATTACATGTTAAAATAGTGCAGCGATGGTGACCCTATGGCACGCATGCCAGAAAGGGCACACAGAGCCCTCTCTATGGGCTTGCGCACCATCACCATCGCTGGTATTTCTGATTCTCCCAGTGAGCAAGCGGTCTTTCAGTGCAGTTTTCAAGTCATATCCGCAGTCTACACTGAAAGACCACTCGCTCGCTGGGGAACGCTCCTCCTCCAACGTAGGCTGGATGACATCACTTCAGGGGAAGGGGTGGTGAGCGACGTCACCTTTTTGGCACCTCTGAAATAGTCCCTTTAATGTAGAATGATGGGCTCCCCTTACCCCTTTGTCTTACATTTTATCCAATAGTATTTGGTTTCCTTGATTGTTAACATGCTGACATGTTAGCTAAGTACTGTGTGACTTTCTATTTGTGTCCCAAAGTACAACAGGGTACCTGGCCTTGCTACTGTCCTTAAATTGTTCTTCATATCCTTATTTGCGTTCGATAAATAGATTTTTTGCTTGCTATGTAGTACTATAGTTATGTTTAGACATGTTTTACTACCAACTGTAACCTTACATGAGGTGTCTGTGAATATATTTGCATAAATAACTGTCAAGAGCTATAGGGGATATTAATATGCCTGAAAGCTTACATACGTAAAGATGCAGTTCATAGATCCAGCTTATTGTTATTGGTTTAGAATTGGCTTCTATAGTTTTGTAGGCTGTGCTCATTTGATTTTTTTTTTTAACACAAAATCATTGCTAGTTTGTTCTGCCAGTTTTTCAGCATTCACATATCATGTAACATTGAAATGGGTAGTGTTAATAATGCTATGACATTAAATAAAGGTGAAGCTTGTGATATTTTCATAGTCTGCATTATGAAGCCTCCAGCAATTGTATGTATTTCTTGTATAAAAAGAAGTATATTTAGAGGTTGTTATCAATGTCGGCACAGAGTGGGAGCTCCATCCTATGGGCATCATGTCGTTTGGTACCTGCAGTCCTGTGTTGTATAGCAAACATACAACACTGTTACAAATATTTTATGTTTCCTTCAGATTAAGGTGCTGCTGCTCTGATTTTTGAAAAATTACAGTAAATAATATAGAATATACAATTATATATTTCTAAAAAACAAAAAATGATATACAGGAAAAAAAAAGCAAAAACATAATTATTTGGAATCTTCACACTTAGTGGGTAATTCAGCAAGGTGCGAATTCACCTTGCGATGCTTCGATTCACCTCGCTAAAATGGTTATACACTGGCTTCTCTCCTACACGCACACATCAGCGAACGCTTTAAAGGTATTCCAGTCTTGCGAGGTGACTCGAGTGGTTGCGAGGTGACTGGAATACCTTTAAAGTGTTCGCTGATATGCGCATTGTAAGCAGGTATACTGAAGAGTGATCGATGGAGTGTATGTGCCACTGAGATTGTAATAAGCAGTGGCATAGAAATTCTGGAATTAGCTGGAGTTTGGGATCAGGGTTTAGGAGTGGCTGAAGAGTTTGGGTGGGAAGACCACTCCTGCACTCCATCCCAGGTTTTCTCTTAATGTAATCACCTGATTAAAGCTGGTAAAAAGAACTGTGCTAGTAATAGTAGGAGAGAGAGAGAAAGACTGGCAAAGTCAGACAGGCTGTTGCAGCTAGGGTGTGGACCCATCTGATCAATCAAACTGGTAACAAAGAATAATTTTTTGTTTCTGCTAATATTTAACAGGGAGACTGGAAGGCGTTATCTGGATTTGTTCTGATTTATTTTTTTGGGCTGAAGAAAAGCATGTTTGTTTTTGTTTTATGATCTGAGAAAACTTGTGTTTTGAAAATGATTTATTTTTGTGTTCTGGACTATACATTCACTTTTATCGTTAGCCAAGCGTGCCTATTATGTTTTTGCCACATAGCACAAGATTCTGGTTTACAGTGTGTAGGAAAGAAGCCAGCACGTAAACATTTTGGCGAGGTGAATCGAAGCATTGCAAGGTGAGTTCGCACCTTGCTGAATTACCCCCTAATTTTCTAGTAAACTCCAGCAATAAAAATGTATTATGTGCCTGAACCGATGCAGTTTAGCAAGAAAACACTGTCTCCTTACCCAGAACTTAGCCAGCAAAGGTTAACTCCCCAGAGCTATTATAACTGGTTCTTTTACATGGCACATCACCATCTATCTCCCTTTAATACAACTGGAAAAGTATATAGGTTCCTTTCACATTTGCAACTTGGTAGGTCCTACTGCTCCCAGGCAAACACAGCCTGTTGTTTTGTATAGGATTCATACTTGCTTAAGGAACTTACCAAGTGAGATGATGAAACCAACAGAAAACAGCGTTATGTGTTTACACACATGCAGGTAGACCTACCAAGGTGTAAGTACTAGAAATCCAAGGCCTCAGTCTGACCGCTATTTTTTACATCTGTGTTTAGCTGTGAGAAATCCTTTGTCGTTATATTTTTACAGGAATCAAATCTGATTTTAGAAAAAAAAAAATGAAATGTGATAAAATCAGCTGTGACTGTTTTGCATTAGTCCAATATACCTGATTCATATGCATTTTTAAATCAAGTCCATAGTGGTACATTTTAATGCGTGTAGCAGACCAACTAAGTAAAAACAGAGGAGATCTGCAGCATCTCACGACTTAGGTCGATGCCCAAGAATCAAATGTATAATAAATGCAATGGTGAATATGTACATGTATGTCCCATAGAAAGCAAATGGAAATGTTAGCATGCAAAAATGTACCTGTGCACGAGACCTTGAGATGGCCACATGCGGACAAAAAACTGTAAATTCTATCCATAGTCAGTATATACCACCAAATAAAAGTAGTATATGAAAAATTGTTTTATAGATAATCCTAAACAAAGGGTTAAATGACAAAAGTCAGCCCAGCTACATCTGTATGCTGAACTTTTCTCTGATAGAAAGAACCAACAGGTAAAATAAAAGGGGAGTAAGATTGGCATAGAGCAAAAAACGGTAAATCTTTTACCTAGGGAGAAGCGCAAGAAAGCACATATAGTGCAATAAAAGGAGTAACCAAAAATACTAGATATAGCCCACAATCACCAGCAGAAATTTAGTAAAGAGATCTAAAATCTCAAATTATCGTGGTTGTGTGAGAGGAAAGGAATCAATAAACACCTTATAGTGTATTGTGATATCTCAGCAATCAATCAATATGCGCTTACCAGAAGCCTATAGCCAATATGCCTTGTATAAATCAACACTTTTCTTCAGGTGTAACTTCTAACGTAATAATCCTTCCATTTTTCTCTCCAGCAAACTCTCTCGTGAATGGTTGAAATGAAAACACTAAAAATAGTGTTTTATTAAACAAAGTCTTTTAATTATCAAAAGTACTCACAACGAAATCTCTGAAAAAATATCAATGAAGAAATAATAAGGATGATCGATGGTAACAATTCTACGCGTTTCGCCTTATCGTGAAATAGCTTCGTCAGGGAAAAAAACCATCAGTGATACACTATAGTGTATAGTGATATACGTTCGGCTGAAACGTCATCAAGCGATGCGCAGTGACGTCAGAGTCGGGGGTCGCGCCGGTAAAAAGGTTGAGAACCGCTGCCTTAGAGGCTTATTCAGGAAAGTCTGAACAGTTTTTCATTCTCCACTTACCCATCTTCGTAAATTCTGCAATGTTGGGAATTTGTGATCAATTTGGACACTTACAACAGTCACGGACCTGCCTAACTATGCCACAATATGCAACAGATGGCTTCTGACACTGTCACTTCTTGGCTATGGGGATCCCCATTTAGTGAATATTGAGTAGAGAATTTATGATTAGTGGAGTGGAGCGACTCGAAGTCACAAGCATTCACTTCAACAGTCAAATTCTCTCTTTGATAAACCCCTTCAGTGTTCAGAGCACCGTGATCTTTTCAGAAAAATGAAAATTCATAAAATGTACTAAAATATGTATTAAAACATATGAATATCCAGTGCGCTAGTAACAACTTTAAATCAAATGTAAAATGTACAGAAAACACAATTTCTTTTGGTCTTCGAGAATCTCTCTTTTATTTTCATATAAAGTCAGATTGTTCCACACTTTGGTGTTATGTATGTATAATTTTATTTATAAACAAACATACGTAGCGCTGTACATTTCAGAATAAAAATAAAATACAGACATGGGAAATTGCATTAAACAATACAGTAAAAAATTACAAGGATACATCACTTTAAGCGCTATGTTGAGGTTGACACAAGAAGTTAGAGGTCCCTGCCCCGTAGAGCTTACAGTCTAAATAAGTATTTATCTAAATAAACTAAGTAAATAACTGTTACAGATCATCTTTACAGATAATGAAGGGATATGAGTATGAGTGGTTTCAGGCAGTGAAAGTGAAGAATGGGATGAATGATCAAATAAATGAATGTTTTGATTTTGTAGTCTGGCCGTATATCCATATTTCCTCTAGAAGACATAACTAGTGGAATAGCTGCCAGGTATCCATAGTGAGTATTTTTCAAACATAAGTGAATGAATAAAAGCACTATGAAAAGGACTGATGTTTCTGCAGCAAAACAACATATTTGTCAAAAAGACACTGAAAGGAAATAGCAAGGAGCAATGCCATAAAGAAACATTATTCGCCACTTGTACGACCAAATCCAGCTGAGAAATAAATATTGGCTTTTTTGATTAAGGCAACTGCTGTCTGAAGTATGAAAGTCTTGTCATGAATCTGTAGTGTGTAGTTAAATATATGCTCCAAATCTGTCACTGTTTGATTTGCCAAGCTTAGTTTTATATTGTGTACAAATCTCCCTCAATATCATTGCCAGTTCATTGACTGGACGAGGCACCATGTCACATGTATCCATATGTTTAGCTGGTAATATCTGGTTCCCTTTTTAGAACTGAACACTCAAATATGCTGGTTGGTAGGTTTCTTAGGTAGTTTACTACATTTGACCGGGCAAGTATATCTTTATATAGGGTCATTCTCCAGACTGTGCATGCAGGTAACAATGCCATGGGGGGAATTCACCATTCAGCGAAGTGAGCTCCGAAGCCTTTGGCTCATTTCGCAAATGGTATTATTTGCATGCTGATGTCCTGCGCGCGGACATCAGAATGCGCATTAAAAGGATTCTCGTCTTGGCGAGGCAACTCTTTTGGTTTCGCCGACACGGGAATCCCTTTAATGCATATGCTGATGTCCATGCGCAGGACATCAGCATGCACATAATACCCTTTGCGAAGTGAGCCGAAGGCTTCGGAGCTCACTTCGCTGAATGGTGAATTCCCCCCCATGTTGTTAACATAATAATTTGGCTACTGGAAGACACTGTTACAGGTGAAATCTATTGTCATTTTCAGCCTAGACTGAGAATACAACAGCGCCCCCTTTAACCGATAAGCACACATACAAACATATAATATAGAAAGAAGCAATATGCACCACCTAAAAAGACAAATATGCTTTGGTGCATAAAAAGAAACAAAAAATTTCAAAATTAAAATAATTATCACTAGCATGGGTGTTTAGACAGGAAGTAAAGTGTGACCAGTCCCCATTTTTTGCTCTGGTAGTTAATAAAGACAGAGCATTGAAGCACTGCTGGGAGGATGGTTTAAACAGGTGAGAAACTACTTTGAGGAGCAGTGAGGTTCCAAAGTATAGGAGTTTGGGGTTTGCAGTCACAACTCCTCTGAGCATTCCATGGATTAGAATGTTATTCAATCCATGTTTCCACTCTCATGTTTGGTCATTACAGATAAGTTGGACTTTGATATAATGTAAATAGAATAAAGGTTGTCACAGAATGAAGGTAAAATTCTATAGAAAGAAAAAATGAACAAAGGTGTGTAATGCTGTTCAGATTTTGCTAGTCTAATGACCAACTGGAACACAGGGAAATACATGGCTTCAGATTTTAGTAAATCTATATTAAATAAATAAAAACAAAAACATATTGAATTGATGCTAAAAGAATTGGGTGCTATGTTAGGGGCTGAGGTGGTAGGGAAAAGTCTGTGAAGGGGCATATGCACTGCAGTGCACACAAGCTAAAACATACTCATTTTTGCAATGGTAGTTCCTGCATGACAGTTTCTAATTTATGTGATTTCCATCTAAGTTGTACCTTTAACCTATTAGTGTACTCCAGCCGTTATGAAGGGAAAAGTGTGTTCTTTTATTTGTTTTGTAATAGCAAAATAAATTGCATTTTGAGGGTTTCAATAGCCTTTGTCCTGGAAATTATTTTTCACTGAATATTAGCCAATTTATTTATCTATTTATTAATCTATTAGCCAATAGGAAATTATTAGCCAATTTCCATTTCAGGTGATGATGGAGGGTTTTCTCAGTCTCACTATCATGCCTTTATATTATGGAAAATTATGCATTTATTTAGGTTTACTTTTAAACCATGAGTTTCTCTATACCAAGGAATTCTACCACCAATCCCACTCATGACAAGTATTTTTGCTATTGTTTTCTATAGTCTGTTATCTCAGTGGAATACATTCTTGCTTGTAGTATTGTCTTCAACCTGATGAAGGGAGGAGAAGAAACTTCCCGAAAGCTTGTTTATTTAAAAAGACTGTTAATCCAATATAAAAGGTATCACCAAACACTGCAATACATATATATATATATATATATATATATATATATATATATATATATATATTTACACCCAAATAAAAGGTCTGTGCAGTACAATGCAGTAACAATACCCTTTCTTCTACATACTGAATTAATCACCTGTGGGTGACTGGGAATATTCACTGCCATGTGATTTATTTCTAGAATTACTGTTCAGTTTACTACATGTCGGTAGTACAGGAATACTTTATAGAAACATATTCTACTCTCTGCCCCTACAAAAATAAATCTGCAAATACTCTCTTACTATTATACAAACAATTCTTCTTTGGTAGATACACCTGCATGGGAGAAGCTGAACTGTGTATTTTGCCCCCTCTAGAAAGGTTTCCTTCATGGGAAGCCAGACTGCCATCCACTCTTACTGTATAACAGGTACAGAGCAATCTGAGAGGGGTGGAACTGAGGTCCATTCCTCTGCACACAACTTCCTATACAGGTGTAGTTTACCGGAAAAATCCAGTATTACTAACAATATTATTTAAGTATAAAATCCCTGTAGTATTTATCCCACGAGGGAGAGATTCTGTTGGTAGCAGTGCCATCTAGCGGTAGGAAACATGTATCTGTCTGAGTTATGAATATGTATAGTATTTGTATAATGATGGGTGAAAGGTTATTATGGGAGTATAAATGTTAGAGAGACAGGAATTGTGATGCCATTTGCATTTAGTGTTCTTATAGAAAATTATCTTTTCTCAACTAGTTGGCAATTTTTGTAAATAGTATTCTTTCTGACAAGAAAGGTTGTATTCTAAAGAAAATCATGATTTAACAAGTTTTGGACTGATTTCTGTTTATAAAGTGTGGAATTGTTTGCATCGACATTTTTGCTTCTGAGATGTCTTTTCCCTGAAGAAGGAGTTACTCCATTTTAATAGTATGTGGATATCTGCAAGACACCTGGGACACTGCACAATAAGTTATCAAGGAATTCTTACATAGTCTCACTTGGGGTTGGTTATCCGTAATATCTATTTTTACATCTTTTTAATTAAACCACTGTGGAGGGTTCAGATAGGGGACAGAGACTCGGCCCGTGACAAGCCATAAATTACAACCATTGTTCCCTTATCTGGCTACCACACATGGTGGGTTATACCCAGTGCTTTTTTTGTAAAAAAAATATTTTCCAGTACACATTAATTAATTAATTTCTCATTATTCAGTACTATATTATTAGTACATTATTCAGTACTAAAATCAGATGTAGTTTACTGAATAAATTTAAAATAGTCCAAGGACAAAAAGATAAAAGTAAGCTCAGCACATACACGTTTCACGCCCTCAGGCGCTTAATCATAGTCTAGTGTGCTCTGTGTCAAGAGGAAGTTACATAGTAGCGATTCTCAACCTTTTGAGAACCGTGATCCCAGCCTGTGATATGGATGAATATTTTAATACAAGTACTGTTGGAGAAACTGTCATTTGAGAGAGAAAATAGCAAAGAGAACAGCGAAGTGAGCAGACATAGTGGAAATTTCTAGCTCAAGAAAAAGGAAGGCAACAAGGGCTTCCCCTTTGGATAAAGAAATGGGAAGCCTGAATGCTACTACTGACTGCAGCAAGTACCATCAACTTCCATTTAAAAAACGGAGGCATTTAATTGAACTCCATATGAGTAGCAGCAGCAGCAGCCTTTACATTGAGGAACCCTTGCCCACTTCAGAGCCCTGGAACACCCTTTCTAGGATGGGTGATGATATGCACACCTTCAATGACTATGGAGACAAGTGCTACAATTACAAGAAAACCATGAAACAACAACCCGTGGATTGTCTTGGAAACCAGTCCTGCATAAATTCATCCTTCAGATGCCAGTGTGTCAGTTGGATGATGCATGTGCACAGGAAATTCAAATGTGAATTTGAGTCCCTGTGCCTTGCTGTAAATTACATAGATCGATATCTATCCATTTCTCCAGTTGAAGTTCACTGTCTTCAGCTTGTTGGGGCAACATGCCTTTTTATAGCATGTAAAATAGTAGAGCCATTT
>WMED01004254.1:0-14631 GCA_019650415.1 Pipa parva
TATATATATATATATATATATATTTTTTAATTCAAAGCATTTTTCCAGGTTTACAAACTGCAAAAATACAGCTGATTGCATTTGAATTAAGAAAACATATTTCTTTTTGCTCCAAATATGATAGTGTACTATGTATAGTTAATTCCAACACTCTAGTCACCCAGAAATGGATATTTTTCTTCCCAAATCTTCCATTTTAAATGATCTATATATGCATTGTTCTGTTTTTTTGGCTGAAAGTTTTACATTTCTTGATATCTACAGGACTGCTGTGATGTAAAAAGAGATCCAACATAAAATGTAGCTCTGCCGGAATTAAAGTATTTTAATTACATAGCAATACCAATTACTAATTATATACTCAACTTAAATAAACCCTGTCCAACTGGAAGAGCATGGACTGTATCCTTATTCTGACTGCCATATTTGATTCGGGAGAAATTTATTAAAGTCGGAAAGTCCGCTCTTGGTCTTTCCGAGTTAATCACGCGAGATCACGCGAGTTTTTCCAATCTTGATTATTCAATATTTTTTATTTTTCACTACTACTAATGTAAAGTATGGCTAAATTTCTATTGAAAAATATCGAAAAATCAAGATCGGAAAAAACTTGCACAGTAATCTCATGGGAACAATGAAAGATCTCACACGATAAACTCAGAAAGACTGAGGGCGAAATTTATTAAATGCGGAAAATTTTCCGCACGTGCGTTATTTTTACCGCACGATCGGAATTCCGATCGATTTACCATCGCGCGATGGCAAATCCGATCAATTTACCATCCCGCGATGGCAAATCCGATCGATTTACCATCGCGCGATGGCAAATCCGATCGATTTACCATCGCGCGATGGTCTTGACTCTTTTGGTCTTGCCGAGACTGGAATCCCTTTAAACGTTCGCTGATGTCTGTGTGCAGGACATCAGTGAGCACATAACAGTCAGTGCGAAGTGAGGTGAAGGATCCGCACCTCACTTTGTACTTGTGTCATGCACTGTATGGCATTGAAGTCTCCTCCCAGTATTGTTGGAATATGTTAAAAGAGAGTAATGAGGTTAATTAGTGTATCAAAGAGTGTTCTGTCAAATTCTGTGGGTGCATAGAGGTTTAATAGTATTAGTTCTTTTTGTTGGATCATAAGATGGAGCAATAAATAACATAGATAGATTGATTTTATTGTCACTGGACAGTATGAACATACATCAGTGAAATTGCAGTTGCGTCAGTGAAGATAATACCATTAGATAAATAAATAAATAGCAGTTACAGATTCCAAATAGTGAGAAAAATAATAAATAAATAACTTCCCTCTGGGATGGCAATTTTAATGTGACTGGTGGGGTTAATGTTTTTGTGGAATAAGATGGCTAGGCCTCTCTTTATAGGTGAGTAGGGGACAAAGTGTGACAGTCCTACCCATTTTGGGTGTGGAGCTTTTGTGTGATGGATCACCTTTTACTGGGGGCGTTGAGGCCTACAACGTTCCAGGAGCTAATTGATATA
The DNA here is from genome assembly GCA_019650415.1 of Pipa parva. Classification (NCBI taxonomy): domain Eukaryota; kingdom Metazoa; phylum Chordata; class Amphibia; order Anura; family Pipidae; genus Pipa; species Pipa parva. The sequence goes on from WMED01004254.1 coordinate 1,506, forward strand.
ATTGTGGTAAGAGTGTGAGATTGTGTTTAAAATGTGTGAGTACTTACATTGGATGGATGGAGATGTGGTTTTTAACAGAACACCTAGGGTTTCAGTGTCTTCAGTATTCAGAGTTTAGTTGGTGGGCCCGGTTGAAGACATGTATGATTAGGCAAACAAGAAACAAAAATCTTTAAGAAACAAAAAAACATTAGTGAGAACAAGAACGAATTATCAACATTGATAGGTGCATTCCACATTTTGTGTGAAGGTACACATAGAGTGTTTAGGTCAACAGTCAAGATTTCATATACTCATTATTAACATCTTGAATTAGCTTTGATGGAAGGAAATCTGGTCTCCTGGCCATCTCTCTCACCCCTCCCAAGTAACTGTAAATGTGATGGAGCATGTAGGGTGGTTATTCAGGACGCATTATACAGTTTGAGATTATTGTATATACATTATCCCATCTATAGTTAGGTGATAAAAGGTATTGGAGGAGAGGAGAAAAGAAGAGGAAAAGATAAAACGGGGGGATTCTTGTGTCTTCATGCTGTGTGGAGTTAACTTCTTGAGGAATATTACACAGCTTCTTAGGGTCAGACAGGGAGCTGGTGTTCAAGCATTTTTATCACCACATGTATAGCAATAGTTCAGAGAGTCTATTTCAGCTACCTGGACTGTTGGTCCATCATATTGTCTATAACGAATATTAGTCATTAATGCAATGCTTCCTGGATTTAATGCTATGCCTTCCAGCCCTTTGATTGATGGAGAAGAGTGAGGGGTTTGTGCTGTCAAGTCTGGCTGTTAGGTGGTCTAGGCACCAGTGGTGCTGAGACCTTCAGGGTAAAGGTAGTCCCAATGTTATCCACCCATGAGGTGACCGGTTCCACAGAGCCATTGGGAGAGAGCGCTCCGCATTAGGAGACCTATATCTGTAGTAGCCGGGTCAGCATAGCTAGTGCAGGTGGGAGGAATACAGTGAACCCTAACAACACCTATACTCAACTTGGGTCCCTAGCGATGTCTAAAGAGATCCCCAATGACTGCTGGGTGCTACCCGAGAGAGGTGCTCTGGAAACACACTGATATGTATCACGAGTCCAGAGGAGATGATCTGGAGGGAGAGGGTGGATCCACGTTGCCTAACCAACCCCAATTCGAGACAGAGGGAGGCTGACAAGGAGTATATTGTAACCATAAGAGAAACCTGGTGGTATGGTCACATGATCATCCAGCATGCAGTAAAGCTCATGGGCAAGTATACTCAAGAACCTTATTTGTTTTCCATAGATGTTCACCTGCCGGATGGAAGTATCATGGAGAAACCGCATCCAATATACTATGTGTCGTTTGAGGACACTAAGAACATCTACGCATCCATTATTTAGATATAAAAGTGGACGATATTCAGACTCTGGGGACTGAGTGTTAAATCTTTTCAGTTAACGTTTGGTGTTTAAGTATGTGAGCTCTAGAAAGCTATTATTCTTTAAAGTTATTTTTTTTCCTCATGGTATGGCATGTAAAAGCTGATAATATGATATGTTGAAGTGATGGAAAAATTTAAAGGTATATACTGTATGAAAAATTAATATAGTATGTGATTGCAATTCTTTAATTAACTCATTTTATTATGTTTTGGCTGACAGCTAGTAATTATGATGATGTAAAGAAGATATGTTGAATGGGGGAAGGAATGTTTAGATGCGTGCCAGCTTACTTTACTTAGCTTACTACAGTTCTGATGGAAAACAATTTATGAAGGGAAAAGTAGGTGGATGTTTAAAATAATTCTGTTTTTATTAATTTAAGCCCAGAAGTAATTCCTTAGTGTGTTAACTCCTAATAGGTTTTTCCTGAGTGATGGGGTATTTTTATCCTTACTTAGTAATTTTCCATCGGGGAAATTTCCATGTATTATGCATCCAGGAGAGTTATACAGAGGTTTTTTTTCGTATTTATTAATGACGGGGTATGTTCTAAGTTGGCTTTGGGGTCCCTTTGGAGTGGTGACTAGGTCCTAACTAAGAACCCCTGTAGCAATGGATGCAACTTACAGGCTGTATGTCTGGTTATCAGGGTTCTACCCTGACCCTGAACTGTTTATTTTCATGGAGATTTACCCTGTGCTCTTTATAATTGTAAATTCTGATTCAGACTTCTGTTTTAAACCCCCTGGAGTTAGCAAGTGCTGAGGATGGCTAACTTTAAAGTCCCGTGGTATGTAGTGACCCATAAGGGCACTGCTTCCCTATTACCGTATGGGATTACTTACCCTTTGATTTGGGCAGACTCATAGGAAGGTACCAGAGGAGTTCATAGAGAGAAGTTTTTGGTACAACCATGTCGGGTTTCAACTGTTTAAGAATGCATACATAAACTAATTTCATGGAAACTTATTGTATTGCTTTATCTCTGTTAAATGGTGTATGTTTCTTTAAATGTATGTAATTATTTAAGCCTATCTCAGGAAGGTTATGTAAGGGTCACTCCAACAGGAAGTGGGGTTCTATGGGAATACAGAGGACTGCTCTTGGGTTGGGGATGTGAAGAGATCTGATATTTTGCACTCAGAGAGGAGTGCGAGGCCAGTCGGGCCAAATGGGCATTCACAGAACTTTATGATATCTTTTTCCATGGACTGTGAGATAAGATATAAAAAGGATAATTAGAATGACCCTTCCTGAGTAGGCTGTAATTTATGACTTTGTGATAATCAGTGTGATGTGGATTCTGTTTATGTTCGTTTGAGTTCAAGTAAAGTTTATTCCTGTTTGGAGTTAAAGAGACCACCTCTGTGGAGTCATTTATATTAAGGTCCTGGGAGTTTAAGGAGTTTTCCAGCAAGCTCTACACTCAGAAGGTAAATCCAGCACCTACACTCCATCAGGGTTTAAATAAATATTTTTGTGTGCTGATTTCGACATGTCTGCCGGCGCCACCAGAGTTAACGGCACTGTAACAGAAGCCAACTCTTGGGGTTCCATCAAGGCCCAGCATTCACCTGTTGTTTCACCACAGCATGTCTCTTTCACTATATTAAGTGAATATTACATACCTTTCTGTGTAACCATATTCCTAGTTTGTACTGTCACTTGGTCGCTATCTTTGTCTTTTAACTTAATAGTCACCTTACTACACATCGAAGTCCTGCCATCAGCCCTCCAATTCGCCACTTAGATCTGGTGACTTTGCCACTTAGATAAACTTAGCTGCTTGGTGAACACATTAACATTGTGTGCATATGCATGCAAATTGATGTGAAGAGTTCTTTAAGTCCAGAACTGTTGTAAGCTGTAGAATTGGACACAAATTTGCTACATCACAGAGTTTGATGAATAAGCTAATTTGGAGAAGTGGTGAATGGATGTGAACTCGGATCTGTACACAACTGTTAGACATTTCTGAATAAGCCCCATAGAGGGCAGCATCAGCTCTGGCTAGAAAAAATAAAAAACAAAGTTCACAACACTTGCTGAGATATTGCTAGTCACTTTCAGCAGTTATTATTGTGACCGGTCCAAAAGGGCAAAATTCATTTTTTTCTGGCACAATTTTCTCAGCATTCCTTTTTGTTTCTGAAACCATGATAGGAGCAGCTTGTATTTTAGTTATAGCTTTCCCTAAATATATTTAGCCATGAATATTAAATAAAACTATCCTTCCAAAATGTTTATATATAGTGTTTTATTAAAAATAATAGTACATTTACAGGGATTTGAATGCTCTTACAAAGCACTGAAAACCCATTTCTAAATACACAAATTGTTATTATCATCTGTATGTTCTTTCAAATCACAGATGTCCTGTATTTCATTATCTGTGAACATGGTCACATTTCTAGGATTAAATACTTTTTTCCAAAAGCAAGCTTTTTTTCTTCCAGAAATGTTATCATTTTTATAAACAGAACAAAATCACTAATAACACTAGTTTATATCCATGTTCGTGGTTTTGGAAGCATTTAACAAACCTATCTGTGGTGGAGATCATTAAATGGATGAACAGACTGCAGTTCTAGGGACTCAATAAGGACTATAATCTTTATTTAATGTGATACTTGCCCTATTGGCTTAAATAGTAACTTTGTGTTGAGCGATTTAAGTTAAATGATTTAAGACCTTCTATATTGTCTTTGCACATGGAACTAGTATAGAATGTACTGTATATACATACATATATGCAACACCTTTTAAAAGAATTCAGGCTGGATTCAGTAAATGACACATCCTATACTAAAATGTTGTTTTTGTGTTATTTTATTTGAAAGCACTAAAACTCAAATAAAATAAAATCAGTTTGTAATGTGACATTGATATATACATTGTTATATGGATAATATATTTAAACACTGGGTGTTAGATACACATATACCAGCTTTATACTGTTTGAAAATAGCTTGGGCCCATTCTTTAAAACCAAAATTCCCTTGTAAACACTGTTGGTAAAACTCCAAGAACCCCTTGTGGTCTCCAGGTGAGCTCTGCAGTGATAACCAGCTTGTAATTACATATGATTTTCAGTCTCAACTGCTCAGTTCTCAGGAAAGCCTCCCACTTGTTTGCATATAAACACAGATGGGTGACAGGGATTCTTAACATATACTTTTATTTCCACAGTGCTTACTAGCAGCCTAGCAGATCTGGCACAGCAAACAATATATATAAAGGGATTTCCTGCACTGGTTGCTTAATTCCTCAGTGGGATGCGGATATCCACCACTACCCCAGGAGACTGCCCTTCTGATATTCCTTGTGGAACTTTGAGCTGTTCTTTGCCTGTTTTTTTGTGCCTTCGAAAGAAGCCAGCGATGGCCTTATGTTGGGATGTTCCCCTTTTGAACAGCGAACACAGGTGTCCCCTACATACTCAGTAGCCCCCATAATGCTGCTTCAAATTTCCTCCAACTTTATAAAAAATCTCTAGCTAAACACTTCTTTTTTTAGTGTCCCATTTTAACGGATGCTCTTTGTGATGGCTGTGGTCACAAACCCTAAAGTAAATCCTAATAGAAAATTTACAGTTCTGGCTAATCACTACAAGCTGTATCTTAATATATTCACTTAGTATAAGGCCATCTCATGTCTACCTACTAGCACAAGTCCTCCTGAATCACCATGTAATACTGCTCAGAAAATTACTAGCTATGGGGAATATAGAAAAATAGCTCAAAATACTCCAGTACTTAAGACACAACTGTCCCAATGTCTCCCTAAAGGGGTTCAGGGTTGGATGAAGCTTGACATTGCAATTTTCAAATGGTGGTAAAGATTCTCAAGTGGATTACAATCCGGACATTGATTGAGCCATTGTAGGACATCCACATTTTGGTTATAAGTGTTTTGCATCATTGCCCTGCTAAAACATATACTTTTGTCTAGGCTTCCACTTTTCACCAATCTGGAAAAATTTTGTTTTGCATAATTTCCAAATATATCAAACATCTGTCATTTCTATGATTTAAAAAAAAAAAAAGGAAAACCAGTCCCTCCATATCCCTTCAATCCATGTATTGTGGACCAAAAAGTTCTATCTTGATCTGATATATGATTACAACATGTGATTACATATATGATCTGAAATATGATTGCAAAACCTTTTTCCAAATCCCAGCTGGTTTAATCCATGTTCTAAGCATTTGCAAGGCACTGTGTGTGTGTGTCTGTGTGTGTCTGTGTGTGTCTGTGCATATATATATATATATATATATATATATATATATATATATATATATGAGACCATATTTCAGTCCTTATTTATAGAAACATATTTTTTAAACTTTTTGACAAAAGATACATAAGTAACATTTCATCTCCAACTAAGCCTACAATATAGATAGAAAATATAACTGCCATAACGGATAAAACAGCAGCACATTCCTAAAAATACAAATATTAAAAATCATCTGATAATAAACACTTCCAAAGAATACCTAGAATCATTCTAATAATAAAAAAAAATAACAAAACTGTTCTGAAAATAGAGAACACCGGATACAATCCAATCTCTGTAATACAAACAAGCAAACAAAACAGTATTCAACACACTGTGTGTTACTGTCACACTGGTTAAAATATGGGGATGGAAAATGAAGGACAGAGATTTTGCATTTTGGACATCATTACATTATTTTGGGTTGTCTACATGAGGTACTTCCAGGATTTTTTACAAGTTGAAAAACATTCATTTTGAGATGTATTTTGGTATCTTTATATATTAACATTATTCAGATACCGCTATTTACCCAAACGTAATCTTCATACGGGCAGTTTATTGTAGACAGATAGAAAGATCTCCTTATTTCAATCTCCACTTGACTATTTCTCACAGATCCTTCAGGAGACCAAGCACCCTTTTCCTTCACTAAGGTAACCTGTGCTCCATTTCTGTTAGCTTAACAGGCTAAATAGTCTTCTGTTTCCTTTTCTGTTTTCTCCTTGAATACCAGTAGGTTTCACTTTCCAAGTCAAAAGAAGTTGAGTAGAATTCAGAAAGCTTGTCCAACGTTATTTCACAGTTAAAGTCAAATATTTTCCAGCACATCTGTGGGCACAAAGCCTTTCTTCTTTCCACTTGTTACCCTAAGGAAACCATTGTGTTCCTTTTCCAGACTTGAACAAATCTAGTGTTGAAACAATAAAACTAAATAAATAAACAAACACATCCACATCATTTTCTGAGTATAAATTACCATGTCATGTTTAATGTAGACTGACTGTTAATATTCATCAATAGATAAATGTTTTTATCTATTTCTGTTTTTAACTTTTACGCATACACATATTAATTTATATGGAAAAGTGTATTTTCCTTCACAATTGAAGTAGTATCTACACAAGTTACCTGTATTTGCTCTGACAAATTATAATGGAAAAAACCCTGTAAGATGCAAAGCAACATAAACAGTGGAGGGCTGAGAATTTCTAGGTAATCATTACCATCAATTAATAAGACGCAAGATGAAAATATGGGTTTGCTTTTAATGGGTTTTATCCAGTTTATCCATTGTCACTATCAATATTTTGGAGATGTGTTTCCCTTTGTTCCTGAAAAGTAGTTTTTGAGTGCAGTCTGTTCTTTTTATGTCATAGTGAAGTATTTCTGGGGGGATGAATGGAATCAACAGGGCCCTTATGAGTCCCTTTAAGAAAAGACATCCAAGTGACTTGTACTTTGGGAGCAAACTGTTTTGTGGCACCTTATCATTTAGGGGATATGGACTGTGGAATATTTATATTTATGACATTTGCAAGATCAGGAATGTGCAACTCATTGCCTTACAGCTATGATCTACAGCTTAATTATCTATGATGAAATGTTTTAATGTTAAACAACTGTAAAATGAATATTAAAAAAACAAAATAATTCTCTTAATTATTTCTCCTTAATATATAAAAAAATATATAAAATAAAGGGTTAACGTGTACAATTATAAATGTACTTTTAATTTTGAATGTCCCTTTTCTGATTTTTCAAACATTTAAAATTATAGGAAAAAAAAAAATCTTAATGGGGAAATCTATATATTTTGACGTCCTATGACCCTGTGTTAATAATGTGGTTGCTCCTGTTTCCTGCATCTTTCTTTCTGGACTTTGAACTGTGTATTGGTGGATATACTTGGAACAGTATACGTACAGTTGGGATATCACTTTTCGGTTGCTCCTAAACCTGTTTTTATGGCTGTCCTAAACCTTATATGTAATTTTATATTTGTTATAAGTAAATTCTTCAAAAATACATGAAAATCCTTCCAGAACTCCCAGTGTGCTACAGTGTAGTTCTGACATAGCTGGAACACCAAAAGTTGATTATTGCCAGTGAAGTTAATAATGCCTGTACTTGTTCATGACATTAAGCCATAAAACAGGAATGAATGGTGTTCTGTTGACCCAATTTACCTATAAACGATTTATTTAAAACATTGTTAATAGTCTTCAGGTTTTTTTCTTCCAGAATGCTTATAGCTGTTTAAAAGAATAGCTTAAGCCATGAGATTTTCTGCACAGCTATGGCAGAATACACAACACTAATAAATTAGTTGGCAAGTGAATAAGGAGCCTGTAAAACAGTGAAGCCTGCAGCTTAAGAAAAGTATATCCTACCATGTCTGCCTTTTATCAAATTAGAGCGACAATGAAACAAAGTGGAGAGTGTACAGTTCAGCTAGGTAGATGCTAAAAGTTGTCATATTGAGGCTGCTGGTAGAGAGCTGAAACCATTTTCTGTATAAATAGTTGCCAAGGATTGACGCATATACTCATGTTGCTGTTTGCAGCTACATAAATGCACTTGGTGCCAAGTTTTAAAAAGAATTGTAATGTTTCAATCTAGGTAGAAAGCAGTTACTTAACTAATGAGGAAACAGAACTTAACCCTGGAAACAAAATAAAAAAGGGGGTAAATATAGTTTTCTGCTTCCATATCTTTGTAGGTTTTTTTATTCAGAAAAGCAAATGGATAAGGTTCGCTCAATCCCTTACCTGATCAAAATTGGTAGAAGGCAATAGTAGAAAAGGGTGGGGTGCTCAGGACAAGGCCATATGGTATCCAGTAAAAAGTGTGAATCCGACACTCCCAAGAGTAAAATCATGAAATTTTATTCAACAATTCTTAAAAGCAGATTCCAAAATAAAGTCCAGTGAACTTAAAAACAGCAATAAGGCACCCCCTAATGCGTTTCGCGCTTAGGGCACTTAATCATAATTATTAGCACCACTCTTCTGTAGAATAGTAACTTTACAGTGCTTTCCTTAGCCTCTAAGTATCAATTTATAGGCTCTCAATATCTGCCTATCAACGACACACGTCCATCAAATAGAAGATGGAGGACGAGGCACTGGAGCAGGGTGCAGGTAAGTAACATATTCACAATTAAACACATGTAGATGAGCTGGACCTTATTGAAGAATGTGACAAAGCATATCCTGGACTTTTAAAGACTAAAGTGAAAGTTAAGAATCAAATTGTGTCACATTGTATAAACAATCCATTTTTTAAATACATGGCATGTGTGGAAAAGAAAAAAATCCATTCAAATGGCCATTAAGTGCAAGGCGTTCAGAGATAAAGGAGGAAATATGTACTTCACAAAAAAATGACACAATAATCTCCGACAGTAAAATACTATTTTCCATGGGAGAGCTGTGAACTGGACATCAGAAACTCTAAGCCAAGCCTTCAGCAAACATGATAAAAGCCAAACCAACAACAAACAAGTTAAAAAGCAAAATAATCAGCAAGACAAGCAACTGAAAACAAAGCATATAAGAAGGCAAGTAACCAGAAAGAGCATGTAGGGATTATACATTTTATATTGGAAATTATCTGCAGTTGTTCTTGCAATCTTTTTGCTTGCAGCTGCTTACTCCAGCCAGTAGATGTCACTAATAATCTAGTGTTTCATTTGTATAAGCAGAGGCAAGTAGAGTATAGGTGAAACCTTTTATTGGCAAACTGAATAGATGGTAAATGCAAATTTTCGAGACTATTTAGGTCTCTTATTCAGACACTATGCCTGAAGAAGAGACCTAAGTTGTCTTGAAAGCTTGCATTTACCATCTATTCAGTTAGCCAATAAAAGCTATCACCTATACTCGACTTGTCTCTGCTTTTATCTAGGGCTAACACTGTGCTACACTCTACTGCAATTGTATAAATTGAATCCAAAGGAAGAGAGATTGCTCCCAGTGGGAAAGGCAGAACAAGGTTAGCTCCTCTTCTAGTGAGGGAAGAAGTGAGACCCTATTGGTCTAGCTAAAGATAGAAGCTTTTTCATGGCTCACTCTAGTAGTGAGATTACAGTTATGCCAACTAGCAGGGTAGTCTTGAGAGCCATCAAAGAGAGAGTGGTTTTAGTACTCTCAGGGTTGTTCTTTTATAAGGCATCTCAATCAGGGTATAAGTGATAGCCCTAGGGCAGGGGTCGGCAATCTTCTCCAAGGAGGGAGCCATTTCTCTCCCTCCTCCACCTCTGCCAATTGATCGGGAGCCGCACAGGGGGAGGAGCTTGTGGGTTCCCGATCACATGACCTTTGACATCTCATCACAAGAGATGTCAAAGGCCGGGGGCGGGTGGGAGGGCAGCTCAGTCGGAGCTGCACGAAGCGGCGAAAGAGCCAAATGTTTGCCGACTGCTACCCTAGGGCTAGGCCTCTTTGGAGATTGCAATTCCCTCCAAAAGAATACCTGACTGGAGACTGCAATAAGCCTTACTCTGCTCTGGAAGTTACACTGCCTGAAACTGTGTATAAAGTTAATTCGGTTCATCTGCTATTCAATAAGTGCTGACCTAAACTGCTTCATTTCATGTAAACAAGAATTCCTGGTGCCCAGAATTGTTATTTGCTAATTGCTGTCCCCATATGTATTAGTGGGAGCTCACACCTGAGTGAAAATTACACTAGTCGTCAAAATAGCGCTACAAATGTATTTTAAAACTCTAAAATTAGGGTGAACTTTACAAAAATTGAAAACAATTTTTTTTTACTTTTTTGCTGGTTTTTTTTTGGCCGTTTTTTCACCGCGAAAATGGTTGAAAGATTGAAAATTGTTTTTGTGGTGAAAAACGGCTGAAAAAACAGGGGAAAAGGGGGCGAAAAGCTGAAAAACATAGCTTTTGACCTTTTCACCCCCTTTTTGCCCATTTTCAGCCTTTTTTGCAGTGAAAACTGGTGAAAAATGGGGTGAAAAGGTCAAAGATGTAGTTTTCAACCTTTTTGCCCATTTTCCAGGCAAAAGATGGGCGAAAAGTAAAAAAAAATCATTTTTGACTTTTGTAAATTTCGCTCTGAACTGGCAACAAACCCAATAAAAAAGGGGAGAACCCCCCACATTTCCTGTCTGTGGGGCAGCATGTAAGGGGCAAGGCTATTTTTATTTAATTATTTTTTACTTTTGACTGCTGTACACTGGGTCATAAAAACAAATAAATACATGTAAAAATTACACAGTAAAAATAAGATGGCATTTAAAGACACCATTTATTTCAGGACTGTACTAATATACAAAGAGTGACTTCTCATTTCACCCTTGGATTTCCATGAAAAATTAATCTAATTTAAGCATATTATAAAAGATCTCCATTGTATTACTGCTCATGTTATCCACTGAAGCAAGAAAGTGTTGTAACAGTGAGCAGAGGCGTCAGTGAGGCACTGCACTGCCTGAAACATGTATATGGGGGCTATTTACTAAAGTCCGAATGTCTTGTAAAGTTGTGAATTCGCCACTTCCCCATACTGTATTTGGGTATTCAGCAAACACTGTGAATGTAGCAAATTTGCCAGCTAACAACAGTCGTACACTACACAATAGATGGCTACTGTCACAGTCGTGACTTTACTATGGGAATATTGTCACAATCACAACTTTACATTTGTCGCAGTTGCGACTCTACTATGGGAATACGCTGTGTAGTCAATAAAGAGTAGAGAATCAGGGCATAGCCACCTGAAATAATGAGAATTCACTTCCACAGTCGAATTCTCACTTTAATCAATAATCTCTGTAGTGTATGTGTACATGGACATCTGCAGGGGATAATCCAGAGGGGGGTGGCATTAAATGTCATGACATTACTAGGATTTAGTAATTTTAAACTCCCAATTTGTCTCACTGTACTATATGACTAATGAACGACCATTAGGCAAAGAGTATCTTTGGCAGGTTAGAACTACTCCCAAGATGCTCCATTTCCTGGCCTGGCAGCCTTCCAGAGGGCTCATGTATATGTATATATTCCAGCAGCTAAAATTCCTGTCCTTCTTTCATTCAAATAAATATGACATAATATGTCTAATTGTAAACGGTCTAGAAATCTACAAACCAATTAAGTTCTTTAGTTGCCATAGGAGAAAATGACATGCAGGCTGTTTGCTGTATTATAGTCAAAATACAAAGCTAACCTACTGTACCTGATTTTCTTTCAGTGTTATCTGCCCTTGCTCCTTGCATCCAATGAATGTCCTGTTACACCTGAAAAGTCTTTCACTTTGTTGAACCTTCTGAACAAAGTTGGCAGGGAACAAACCCACCCTGTCTTCTATTTTTCCCTGAGGAAAAAAAAAACTATTAAGTCAAGAAACAAAGAAATAGATACTACAAAAAAATTACAGAAAAATAGAACTGATGAATGTGAATACGCTTTTATTAGTAAGAAATGATTGAAAAGATTTAATTGAATAATGAACATACAATTCCTCAGAGACCTTTTGTTTTCCATGAAGCAGCATATGGAGTACAAGCACATACCTTCACAAAATATAATTTATTCCATAATAGGTACACGACATGTTTCATGAGATACTTGATAAGGGGCCATTGGGCTCAAAACATGTCGCGTACCTATTGTGGAATAAATTATATTTTTTGAAGGTATGTGCTTGTACTCCATATGCTGTTTCATATGAATTTACTACATTGTGATGGGGGATGAGAGGAGTATTTTTGCACTAAAGGACTCTAATTGGACACCCACTACCTTTTTCTATGTTGACCTTTTGTTTTCCAGAACCATCAATGTGACATGATTTCTTCCCTTGTGATATAAATAGGAATAAAATATATAGACAAGCGGTATGTATATATTACTAGCAGTTATATAGACAAGCGTTTTGTATATATTACTAGTAGTTATATAGACAAGCGTTATGTATATATTACAAGTAGTTATACAATAGCACTATAAAAGAGCAAACATTAATTCAAAAAGTTAACTTAAAGTTCTTTTGCATCTGAAGTAATAGTTGCAAGGAAATCAATCCCCCATTGTGGACGAAGGACGTGTGGTCTATGACAATATAAAGCACTTTATCAATTCTATTGGTAGTGCTATATCCAGTAAGGGAAAACAGTGTTAAAGATCCAGTCAGGTTAAGTTTTAATGCTGCCATAACTCCAGCAGTGACACAGGTCTGGATTTACATTCATAATGTATTCAAAATGGACGCTGTAAGTCTACAGTGCTGTATAAACCTCAATGAGACAGTACAGAGCATGCAGAGCTCTTCTGGAATTTTTGAATAAAACAATTTAGGAGGCAGGTAAGTGGGCTACTTTTTATACAGTTGTATGGTGGTAGCTTTACTTCTTCCTTAATTAATTTATTTATGCTGGGTTTTTTTTTTTTTTTTTGCTT
>WMED01004255.1:0-15892 GCA_019650415.1 Pipa parva
GCTTAGGCACAGATGCTTTTATTAAAGTGAAGTTAAATCTAGGTGACGGAGCCTCTTTAATGACAAACAGCCAAAAAAGGCAAGTATTAAGGTAAAAGACTTGATATGTGGTTTTTGTAGCCATGCCCTCAATATGACACAAATTGCTTCACTAACCCCTTGCCTTACACCAATACCCAGGGCGAAATTTATTAAATGCGGAATTTTTCCGCACGTGTGGAATTTCGATCGATTTCCGATCGTGCGGAAAAATTTCCGCATGTGCGATCGGAATTTAAATTTTGCTTTTTATAAATTTCGCCCCCAGTAGGGAACTCAACTCCAGGCCATGAGGGCCCTCCAAGTTCCCAGGTATGATAACAAGTAGCAGTCTAGTTATATAGTGCAGTTCTCACATAGACCAATAAAACTTGCTTGCATGTGAACATTGGAACTGACTGGTTATTTCAACTGATTTACATAAAACTGGACAAACCTGCAAAGTGAGAAATTTACTTCTAGATTATATTTCCCTTGTTTAAAGGGATATTCAGCTATGAAGTAAAGATAAATATTTCTCATATTTGGGGACAAAGGTGTGTGTGTATATATATATATATTTATTTTTTATTAACAGAACATACCAACATCCCTGACATCAGTATAGGGTGCCTTTAGGTCTTAAGTGCTTGTGCCAAGCATAAGTACTCTGAGGGGGGAATTCACCATAGGGCGAAGTGAGCTCTGAATCCTTTGGCTCACTTCGCACAGACTGTAATGCGCTTGCTGATGTTCTGCATGTGGACATCAGCAAGCGCTTTAAAGGGATTCCAGTCTCGGTGAGGCGATTCTTTTGGTCTCGCCGAGACTGGAATCCCTTTAAAGCATTCCGCGTGCAGGACATCAGCGAGCGCATATCAGTCTGTGCGAAGTGAGCCGAAAGATTCGGAGCTCACTTCGCACAATGGTGAATTCCCCCCTGAAACTCATCTTCAGAAGACCTTTCCAGTGGCTGGAAGAGATAATAAAACCATATTCCCCGCAAACCTTTAAGGCTACTGCACACAAAAGAATAGTTTCAGTTGTACTTCCTCTATATTCCTCTATATTCCTCTATATATGGGCAGTGTGTTGGCTCGGTGTTTATCACTGCTGCCTTGCAGTGCTGAGGTCCTAGGTTCAATTCCACCCTGGACTTCATCTGCTTGGATTTTGTAAGTTCTCCCCGCACTTATGTGGATTTCCTCCAGGCACTCCATATTCCTCCCACAATCCAAAAATATTTGTTTGTGTGTGTGGCAAAATAGAAAAACTAGATTGGAAGCTCCCTGGAACAGGGACTGAAGTGAATGATGAATCTCTGTAAAGCGCTGCGTAAAATAGTAGCGCTATATAAGAATGAATAAATAATAATAATATTACTTTGTATTTTGTCCAAAAGCAGACCCCAAGCTTTCTACCACTAAAAAAAACACATACTGGCATACCTTTGAGCAACACACAGTGCGACATAGATAAGGAAATAGGAACTTATTGGGGTTGTTCTGTTGCCACAGAAATCCAGTGACTAGAAATTGCTATGTCAGTCATTGGCCTTAATGTCACCAGAGTAGAGACAAAATTAGTTATACTGTATTTTGTTGTCAGAATGCTGAAGGAATAGAGTGTAGCACCATGTTAGCCACACATATAAGCAGAGACAGTAGAGTATAGGTGATGCCTTTTATTGGCTAACTGAATAGATGGTAAATGCACACTTTCCAGACTACTTAGGTGTCTTCTTCAGCCATGCCATGTGTGTCACCTCTGACGCATGTCATAGGTTAGCCATCACTGTCCTAGTCCTTTGTTATTTTAGTTAAATGTTCTCAAAAACTCATATAATTATTATGGAGCTTATGTGATAACTGTGTAAGCCCAAGAATGAAAATGTTCATAGAGTTATAAAAAAGTAGCCAGTGGTTTGGTAAACCATGTGTGAGGTAAAATCATTCAGCAAGATTTTCTAAACATGGCAAAGCTTTACAGCAATAACTAATTTTCTCTTTGATTAGAATCCTTTCACAGACTGTGAGCACATAGCTGAGCTTATGACTTGCACACAGTCCAGTTCAAATGTCTTTTTAGAAGTTTAATAAAGTTTTCTAAACCTAGAAAAGGATTATGTTTGGATGTAAATTGCAGGTAGACTGAAAAATATTTCTATACAGAGACTTTGAGAAAAACAGGCTACATTGTTATTTTTAAACAACCACTTCACTAACCTCCAGTGAACATACAAATACAAATACAGTACCTATCAGAACAAGCTTTGCATGTTATTGGTCTACAAAAGGAGACCATCAGCAGAAATTAGGAATTTATCTCTATTGTCTTTAAGGGCCCACCCTTGCACAATGTTGTTACCCAAGGTCTTCTACCATGGTGCAATAGTACACTGCCCCCACAATTGGCAACTAAATTGAATTAGGGATAATACAATTCCTTCTCTCTTTACTTCATTAAACTTGGAAACTGGAAACATTCATGTAGAAATGTCATTTTTACACTGAATAAAATGCACTTTAGTAAACAGTTCCCTTAATCTTGCACAGGGGGGAATTCATGAAGCTCCGAAGTGAGGCGCGTAGTGTTCGCCTCACTTCGGAACAACTGACATGCGCATGCTGATGTCCTGCACGCGGACATCAGCATGCGCATTAAAGGGATTCCCCTCCCGGCGAGGAGACTTGAGTGCTCACTACGCGCCTCACTTCGGAGCTTAGTGAATTCCCCCCTCAATGTTTTAGACTGTAAGCACAGTGGGGCAGGGACTCGGGGTTATTCACTAAGGTGTGAATTCGACTGTCTACCTTGCAAATATTGGATTCCCATAGCAAATCCGCGACAATTTCCCCATTGTAAAGTTGCAACAATTTTTTAATGTTAAGATTGTGACAATTTTCCCATAATAAATTGCGACAATATTCTCATTATAAAGACGCGACTGTCTTTATCTGTCAAATTCGCACTTATACGCAACAATTTGGACTTTAGTGACTAACTTGAGTCCGGATTTCAGATTTCCCGTAGCGGCCCAGTAGTTCCAACCCTTGGATATGTTACACGGGCGTGTAATAAAACAGTGGCAAATGTATTTTATTCTCCAACAAAAATAAGTATTTATAAAGCTGCATGAAAAAAAAACATTGTTACATTGCAGACAAAACTAATAAAAACCTAAAGATCTATCTTTTATAAGCTTTTCCTCAGCTGTGCAATGTCTGATAAGAGTTGGCTTGTAATAAGTTATGCTGCGGTGTGTAAAATCATTTCTATACAGTCATGTCTCAGTGATCTCGCTTTTCCTTTCCGTAGAAAAGACTTGTACACGCTTACTGAACAGCGTTGTGGAGCAGTCTAACCAGTTTTGTCCATTTTTACTTTTTTTAAGTAACTTTTGGAAGTTAGGGACTTGGTCATTCAGGCAGTCGGTTTGCCATAACCTTGATTTTTAATTGTATTGCTTTCCAAAAGTGATTTAAAGCCATGCTGGTTCAACCTTTATTAAATAGTTGGCACTGTCTAGGAAAGGAACCCATCCACATCTTTCAAGCATCCAAGAATATGCTTGATTACAGTATCCCATTTAATGCGGGTTTATGATGCATGGGTTATTAGATTGCCTACATTTGACTTAGTGCATTTCAGTTTTAGTTTTATAATTATGAACAGCATACTGCATCTAGTCTTAATTATGCAAATGCACAATTAATTGTACGCTTTATGGTAAATGAGGGTAGAAATAGGGGGGAATTCACCATTCAGCGAAGTGAGCTCTGAAGCCTTTGGCTCACTTCGCAAATGGTATTATGCGCTCACTGATGTCCTGCACGCAGACATCAGCATGTGCATTAAAGGGATTCCCATCTCGGTGAGGCAACTCTTTTGCTCTCTCTGAGATGGGAATCCCTTTAATGCGCTCGCTGATGTCTGCGTGCAGGACATCAGTGAGCGCATAATACCATTTGCGAAGTGAGCTGAAGGCTTCGGAGCTCACTTCGCTGAATGGTGAATTCCCCCCATAGTAAGGAGTAATTTATGTTCCATACATTAGGCCTTCTTGGTATCGGACAGGGTCAGTCTTAGTTTACTTGGCATCCAGTGCAATAATTGACCTCTTCATTTTACAATTTTTATATTAGTAGATCACAGTGTTGAGCTGTCCCAACAGGACAGTGGGAAAAGTCTCCAGTGTGCCATCCTGAAGTTTCATACTGCACTATCATGGAATATTCTAGATGCTGGTAAAAAGAGGGTAAAGGCTTATAGAAAAAAAAAAACCTAGTATACAAGTAAATCATAGGGACTGAAAAGTGGAATAAGGAGATAAGAAAAATATTTTTCCTTACAGGACTGTCCCATGGAATCTGGGACACTTGGGAGGAATGTTAGTTACCCATATGGATGCAAGTTTAATGGTGTAATAGTATGTAAAGTAAGTTTAGTGAAAAAGATATATTCCTGCATATTTCTATACTGATCAGTTTAGCATGATTTAGACCAGGGGGTGGGCAATTATTTTTGCCATCGTGGGATGTGTCTAGCATGCTGATTCCTATGGCGGTTGGCCATGACCCCCTCATTTTTACATCTTGCCGCGGGCCGGTCTTAGAAGTCTGGAGGGCTGAATGCGGGAAGTACTTTGCCCAGGTCTGATTTAGACTGTTCTTTCCTTTACCGTATGTATTTACTTAAATAGGGAACAGTAGTTTTGCTGGGAAAAGATCTTTTTATTACTGGCAGCTATAATTTTATTTATAAAGCACCACAAATTTATGCAGTGCTGTGCAATTCAGCAATACAAAGATAATACAGACATGGGAAAAGTGCATTATGCAATAAAAGAAAAATATCACAAGGATACATCACTATAAGTGCCAGGTTGTGGTTGACACAAGAGGTTGAGGTCCTTGCCCCATAGAGCTTATTATCTAGGTGGAAGGAAGACATTACAAACACAGATAGAGGGGTACTAAGTGTTAATAACAATTTGTTGAACATTGGTCAATAAATACTTATAATAAGCATAATTAACTAAGGAAATATAAAATGTGTATATGCAGGGCCGGTTCTACCGATGTACGAGGTGGGCGATGGCCCAGGGCGCAATCTGTTTGAGGGGCGCTGTCGCCCATATCGCCCATTGCTAAACTTTACCTCTCTGCCCCGTGACACACCTTCCCCTTGCCTTGCGCCTCCCACTCATTTCCAACAGCGTTCTAGCGATGCAGCTCCTCTGATGAGCTAAGTTGAATGTGACTGTTTTTGGCTGCTTCGGGTCTTATCGGCTGTATTCGGCAGCTGCCGGCAAGACCCGAACATCTAAGGAGCAATGTCACATTCAACTTACCTCATTAGAGGAGGTGCATCGCTGGAATGTTGTTGGAGGTGAGTGGGCGGCACGGGGCAGTGGAGGAGGCCCAGGGCACCAATAGGGCCAGGACCGAGGTGGAAAGCTGGAAGGCCAAGAAAAACATTACAGTAGTCCAAGCAGGATAGGGTGAGGGTGCTAGCAGGGGCATGAAAGAGGAAGGAGCAGATCTTGGCTATGTTGCAAAGGAAAAATCGGCAGGTTTTAGCACTGATGGAGATGTGTTTAGTGAAGAAAAGAGTAAAGTCAAAAGTCACTCCAAGACAACATATAGATGTTACAGGGTTGATGATCACACCATCAACTAGAATGGAAAAGGTAGAAGTAGGTCCAGGTTTGGGTGGAAAAATAATCCATTCTGATTTAATTTGAGCTGGTGCTTGGCCATCCAAGAGGAGATTGCCAGGAGACAGCTAGAAATTTGAGTCTGTATTTCAGGTGATAACACAGGAGTGGATAAGTAAATTTGGGTATCCTCTGCATACAAGTGATGCTGAAGACCAAATGAATTGATGATCTCATAAAAAGAAAGAGTGTACAGAGAGAACAGGAAGGGGGCCAAGGACCATGCCCTGAAGTGGGACAGGAGTAGAGGTGTTGTTAGCATGGGAGACAAAAAAAGCAATGATCAGAAAGATAGGAAGCCAGCCAAGATGCACCTTGATCATGGACACCAAGTGCATGGAGAATTTGAATAAGAAGGGAGTGACTGACAGTGTTAAATCTCACTTCCTATTCATCATATGTTTATCGTCAACAAAGAAACAAAGCAAATATCAAGACAAAAGTAAAAACACTTGTATTCACCCCAAACAGTTAACTAGCCAAAGACCCCTGAGTAAAGCAACAAAAGACAAACAATATAGCAGCACTGTAATACATTCATTCTGCTTATTTTAGCAAGACAAAATCCTAATTGTCACAGTGGTTAACATATTTACACTGAATATACAATCCTGTATAATGATGGTTTCCTTTTACTCGTTCTGTTTCACTGGTTCTATACTATAGGTCATTATAAAGGTTTGGTTATCCATAAAGTTTAAATAAATTCATATGTGCTTCCTCTCTTATATTTATTTTTTAACAGAGTTTCACACAGTCAGTTCAACAGTCAGACTCTCATGGGGCTCTATAGGAAAAAAATACAATTTACTTTGCCCCAATTCACACACATTATTTAGACAAAAGACAGCACTACTTACACAGTTATTTACAAGTACTGACCCTTTCCATAACCAAATGAAACTAATTTGCAGCAGTTTTAAGCTAATGAGAAATGTATGAGCAGGAAAAGTTTGTTTTTAAGCAGTAGACATCACTAATTTACCAGCAAAATCCTTTAAACAATAGTACTTCTTTTACACAGGAGAAATGGAACATTTTATGTAAAATGGTGGGTAAGAACAAACATATGATTTCCTTAAAAATGAGCTCAGAAGTGACAGTCTGGCAGAGACGGAGGTAATAATTTATATGTGCCACTAACATCTGTGTCTGCCCTACCAGTAAATAACTAAGCTACACTGAGTTTAAGAGATTCCACATTGTGGAAGTCAACAAGATGAGCTGATACACTGCCTAACAATATAATGTTCCAAATGTACCTTTCACAACACAGAGATTTCAGAATTCCCTTTCTGTCCTTTCTCCCTTGGCATGTAACATTCATTTTAGGTAAATTCAGTATTTGCAATATAAGATGCCAATTTAGTTACATCGCTCTTTCATCCATATCCTTTAGTGCTTGTTAAATTCATTTGTGTTATCAACAGGGTCCTTGAAGACAAGTGTAATCATGACCTGGTAGTGAGGTGGTCTCCGGATTCATGGCTCCATAGGTCTTCCAGCCGCAAGTCTTAGATCATATTCTTTTTGCTCTGTAGATCTGGGTTCATTTTATTCACGGAAGAGCCTCATTCAATGTACCACTAATAGGGAGATTTGTGTTTTAGAGGAAACAGTTATTGCATACGTTTCTAACTGTCTTCCCAAACTTTTTAACATCCGTGGAGAGGACAATGTTCCAATATTTTTGCTGCCAAAAGTTTTTATATTTCATGATGTACCTGCAAGGACCATTTCACTAAAACCTATATGAGGTAGTAACCCTTCTCAAAGTGCCCTTTATTTTACACACCTGGTTAGAATTTGTACTTGGGGTATAATAAATATACTTTTCATAGACTCTATGGGTACTCTTCAACTAGTTCAATATACTATCACTTGAATCAGAGATTTTAATCATGTGTACAGGATATGAACCATGGCGTGTATCCTTGTCCCTCTATGAATTCTATCATGCAGGATGAGGGGGTTAGATTCCCATAAAAACAGAGTACAGCAGGTACAATAGAAGTTATAGCCATTCTATTTTTTTTCAAGCAACCAGTCCATCATCTTACACTTACACTTACACACTAAACCCTTGGGACTGTCTATATTCTGACCTGCACAGTTGTCCTTCCATGGAACTGAGTATTTAACCTAACTCATTCAGGACACTGACATGGCATATATAAGCTCAACAGACTTTTTATGGTTTTAGCATTGCTAATAATGATCTGAAAGCCTTGACCATGAACTCAGAAGTCCATTTTACTCAATCAAATGACAACCATTAAAACCATTGGTACACATATAACATTCACAAGACAAATACGAGATATGACTATGGCAAGGACAATGATAAATAGGGATGACCTTTCTAATATGTTCCCATGTGCATACAAAGGGTTAGTGCAATGTGATACACTTTGGGGGTTATTGGCTAAAGTCCAAGTTGTTGCGTAAAGGTGTGAATTTGCCAGCTAAAGACAGTCACAATAGACTGCTACTGTCACAGTTGTGTGTCTAAAACTAGAATATTGTCACAGTAGTGACTTTACTATGGAAATATTGTCACAGTCACGACTTTACAATGGGAAATTTGTTGTGGATTTGGTATGGGAATCCGCTGTTTGAGAATTTGACAGTCGAATTCTCACTTTAGTCAATAACCCCTTCATCTTATACTAACTACAGTATATATAAAGTGGGAAGAGATCCAGCTCTTAGCGGAAGTAACAGAGGGGAAAGATTATAAGTTATAAATTCCCATACCATGGCCACTTTGTTTCCTGTCTAGTACCTTCCAGCAGTGTTTGTGCCTAGACAGGAACACTTCAAATGATATATTCTGGGTGGCAGACACCTCCAAATGTTACAAAATAATTGAAATAATGGCTCCAGCATATATCACTTAAGGGTATTACCAATTATGCTAAAACATAATGGCACCCATGTGCGCACACATTAGAGAGGTCAGAACAAATCAGGTCTAAATTCTGGA
Source organism: Pipa parva (assembly GCA_019650415.1). Classification (NCBI taxonomy): domain Eukaryota; kingdom Metazoa; phylum Chordata; class Amphibia; order Anura; family Pipidae; genus Pipa; species Pipa parva. Next base: position 8,724 of record WMED01004255.1, read on the forward strand.
CTTTATCAATTTAAGCCCCATCTTTTATAATCTTGTGTTTTGTTTTTTTTCACATTTCGCTTACAGTGAGAACCACCACCTGCTGTTAACCAATTACAGCATGATTAATTACACTAAAAAGCTTTATCAGTAAGCTTTTCCTATGCATATTATGAAAGGTAACTGTTAGCATATTTAAAAGGGAAGGTATAAAAAAGTAGAAGGTGTATTTCTTGTAAACCATTAAAGGAATACTAGAGTTTTAAGGCGGATGTAGGGGAAATACTTGGAGGTAGGGCTTTTATGCTCCAGCACTGCCTACTGCTTGATATAGTTTGCCAGTTTCTTCTGTTCTTCAGAAGTGAGGCAATCCTCTTAACTTCCCATTCTGGCATGTTTTGGCAAGTTAAAATAAAGCACAATAGTAGTTTTACAGAATCAGAATTCTACTACTGCACTTGCTCAATTTGCCAAAATCCAACAGGAACAGGAAGTGAAGAGGATCACTGTGCAGAGCGGAAGAGATCAACTTGTTATAGACAGCAGGAGGCAACACTGGAGCCTAAAAACCCCTATTGGTATGTGAAAAAAAGCCTATCATGGGGTATGCATGCACTGAAACAAATATGCAAAATATCATTGCACAAATTATTTAGCAATATACAATACAATTGTAGAATGATCAGGTTACCATATTATTAAGGAAAAGAAGATTATAAATTGTAACGTACAGGGATTCAGAACCTTTAATAGAAATCATTAAATGCTACATTGGGAATATTTACAAGTATGCTTTCACAGACCAACATTCATTCAGTCCCATAGGTCTAAGGACATTCAAGGGGGTTATTCACTAAGGTGCTAATTTGACTTTCGAATTCTCAAACCATAGCAAATCCGCAACAATTTCCCCATTGTAAAGTCGCGACAATTTTTAAAGTTAAGATTGTGACAATTTTCCCATAATAGTCACAGTTGCGACAATATTCTCATTCTAAAGATGCAACTGCAACAGTAGCAGCCTCTTGTGACTGTCTATAGCTGGCGAATTCACACCTATATGCAACAATTTGGACTTTAGTGAATAACCCCCTAAGTTTTGCTAATCCACTTTGCCTCATTTGGCAGAAGTAGTTTAGTGAGGTTACCCCCACTAGAGGGTAAGTAAACTACATCTAATAGCTGCCACTTGAGTGTGTGTGCCTGATGTTTAGCTTGGTGGAAGTGTCTGGCAACAGAGATATCGCAAAGGAGATTTGTAATCTTGGATTAATGTTCTTGGATCTTAAAGGAGCTGGATGTTTGTTCCACGTAGCCTAAACCACATGGGCATAGCAATTCCCTTTTGATAAGGGGATTCACCTGAAACATGTAATATGCAAATAAATAGGTAGTTATAGTACCATCACTTGCTATCAGTGAATCTCTCTTTTTATTTCTCACTAATGGAAGTTTGGACGGAGCTTATTTGAGATTCCTGATTTATTTTCCTGGATTTTTCTACTTTTTTGCACCACCGTTCCTTATAATGGTATAACTTTGTGAAGCACAACCCTTTTGGTATATTCTGTTCATACCAACCTTGCTTAAAAGGGAACTATAATGTAAATTCATACTTAACTGATTGACCTGAGCACGCTCAGTTGGTTCATTGGTTCGTCTATATGAGGAACCAATGTCACTTACATAGACTTGGAAGTGAGGAGTCATCTGTATTCATCTGATGATCCTGGGCTGTGGATTGTCAGATGAATACTTTGTGAACTGCTGCTAGATCAGTCAGGTAAGTATGAATTTACCCTATAGTTCCCCTTTAATTCTCCTTTCTCCATTTTGTATTACAAGACAGTGCACTAATCTAATATTCTTCTTTACATACAGTACCCAAGACACTGTGCAGTTCCACCCACATTTTCTTTCAAATGCTATACATGCCTCCAACAGACAGTATGGCAAGCCTATTAATGAAAGTGCAATGTGGAATTGGGGAGTGTCAAATGGATATGAATTCAGACCAGTAGGCAACTGTTCGCACTTTGATGAATAATGCCCCCCATGCTTATTCTAGATCTAAAGCTAGCAGCATCACACAGATAGCAGAAAACACAAGGCAGGATGGGAAACAGAAACATAGGAAAAAATAGGAGTAGGAGGAGTCAAAGGGGACTGAAAAATGACACGTGCAATACAAAACAATGACCAGCATATATATAAAACTAGCAGAAGGATAATAGCCTATATACATGAAAACAATGCTAACTATGTAGTAAAAATAAATGTATGTGGAGGCACTGCAGGTAAAATAACTAGATAGTTTTTATTTTGTGCATGTGCGGTAATTTATTATACTGCAGTGTAATAGAGTAATCTATAAAGTGCCTATACTATATTTTCATTCTATAGCAAAAATGCATAAGCAAATCTTTAAAAAACTGGAAAGAAAAATACTATTTTACTTACTGTTAGCTGCTGCCAGAGGAGTTCAGAGATGGAATCAATTAGAAAAACTTTGCGTTAGGCTTGGAGTTGTTGGTAAATACCCATTATACAAGTCTCCTGCTTTTTATTTTGTCAGAAAGGATTGGACACATCTTTGCACATCTTTACTCTTGCCTTCTCAAATGCAATCATTTATTTAAGCCTTAATAAATCTATTTGGTGGCATATTTATCAAACTGAGAAGTGGGCACAAATGTTTTGTCACAAAACTTTTTAACTAGAGCAAAAAGGGAAACCAAAAATTTCCACTGTAGAAAAGGATGAAATTGGTAAAATTGAAAATCTTCACCATTAAAACAATGAAATTAGAAAAAACAAGTAGTTTCCTTGGTAAAACAAGAAACACTGATGAAAAAGATGTCGTTGTTGACAAAGACAATAACATTTTCATTAGCGAACATTGATAGATATACCAATTGGTCCATTTTAGGTGGCCTGTTTTAAATAGTCCATTTATGTAGAAGCAAAAGGTCCACTTTTTTTTCTATGTTAACCATAAGCATTCTGGGTTTTGGGTGTTCATTATAGTTGTTATTTGTAGGGGTACGTGCCTACAGTCCAGGGCCAGGCCGAGGGGTAGGCAGTCACCTGAGGTGGGTGCTATCTCGGTGCTCACGACCCACCTTTTCCCTGTTCCTACCTACCTCTTCCATGGCCCTGCTCTGTCTGATGTAGAACTAAGCCCTACAGCATTCTTCCCCCAGTAATGATGTAACTTCCTGTAATTGATGATACCTCTTTACTTTATTTGATATTGTCAGGGGCACCTGTTTGGCTTTGATCTAATATACATTATTAAATCCCAAATGTTCCTTAGGGTTTAGGTTTTAGTTGATCTTTAAATTCATCTATCAAAGCTTATAAATTAGTATGTAGTGTAACGTATATAATAAGTACTTGACTTGATGTCCCTGAGTCTTTTTAAAAAGAATACTTTTTTAGATCCCAAAGCCCTTCAATTTCTGTATATAAACTATACTGGGACAAAAAGTATGTACTCCAAAAATATATTTTTTACTCTACAAATACATGTATGAGTTTAATGATCTCTCTGGCATTCAGAGCTGCATCTGCAAACATTCATTTCATTAAAGTGCTTAATTACCTACTAAGATTGCAATATATTAAGCCCCTTCCCCCTGCAGTATATATTAATCACTGAACAGGTGCTACCACACCACTGCAATCTATCTGGAGGGTTTTTGGTTCATTGTAGTGTACCTGTCACCTGAAAACTAATACTAATTTAGGTTCTACTAATGAAATGTTTTTGTAAATATATATATATATATATATATATATATATATATATATATATATATATATATATGTATTTTTTTTAAAAAGTACCTTTTATGCAGCGTTTCTCTCTGTCATCTTCCATGTCAGCCTCCCTTTGCTTTCCTGGGTTGGGTGGGGCTAAATGATTGACATTATAGCTCCTCCAATCGAATCCTTTAAATCACAGTCTAGCAGGGATCTGATTGGAAGAGCTATAATGTCAATCATCATTTAGCCACACCAAATATTTATAACGGTACTTCTTTTTTTTAAATGCATATATTTACAAAAATGTTTATATCATTAGTAGAAACTAAATTAGTAGTAGAGTTTCCAGGTGACAAGTACACTTCAATGCAAATAGTAAATGACATTATATTGGGAGTTACCCCAAACCACATTAAACCTGTCACATTATTATATTGAATGGAGTATTCCTTGATAAGTTTTAGTTGCCATTTCAGTTTTACTGCCTAAGATAAAATTTGACTCTTTCCCCTTTACAACAATTATTAAATTCTCCCTTTAGTATCTCTGATTCGCTTTCTACAACATGCTCTGTTCTGGGATGTCAAAATTTATTGGAAAAATAGGGAATGTTTAAAATTAAATGGCAGTCACCCTGTCTTGATATATATGAAACAATTTATTTTTTCTACCATCTGCTTGTTGTTCGTTCTTTTGTGTTGTTTCCTGCACTAATACATTTTCCATTATTACATGCATCCTTTTGTTTATAACTCATCATCTCCTGATACAGGACTAACTGACCTATTAGTCACAGCTTCCTGTTGTCTTCACGATGACTGAATGTCATACTGTCACCTGCTGCTCCACTTCATTGCCCCCTTTATGTAACAATCATGACTTGGCTCCTGTCATTATTTTCTTAGCTTCCTTATCCATTTGATATTATGCTGCTTTTCTTTTTAAGCAGAGCTATGTTCCCTATTTCTAAAGAAGCACAAGCTATTTTTTATTCACCCCCTCACTTTATCTATCTTGAGAGATGTATTTTTCTTACATTCCCACTTTCTTTCATACCATGCTGCGCAGTGACCAGGCCAAGTCGTCTGATGTCCACAGATACTTTTTGTTTTCTCAGTGGAAGGGTTTGACTTTAAAATGGCCATCACTTATCCTCCAATACTAACTGAATAGTAAGAAAGCCTAGACAAAGAGAATAAACATAATTGCAATCAAATAACACTGTCATATTGAGCTTAAAGCATTTTAAAAGTTTAAATAAAACATTATTTCTATTTGACATGTATACGTATAGAAAGCCAACTTAAACATTAAAATGTAAAAATGATTTTGGGATCAGTAGTACTTGCCTCTTGTTTAAAAAGTACAGGGAAACAAAATTTGACAGGAAAATAGGGTGAAATTAATTGATATGGTCGAATTGGTCTTAGTAAATAGATCCCATACATGAATTATATTCATTGCCCTTATTTAAATGGATATCATCACCAAGAAAAAATATTTTGCTTTTGTCCTAAAGTGTAATATATAGCAAAGCGGGTTAGCATTAAAAAATGGTTTAATTAAAAGGGAAAATTCCTATTTTAAAGACAATAGCTGTGCAGCTGCTATAATTGCCCACTGCTGCACCAGTCACCCATGTATTACTGCAGGAACAAACCAAAAATGCAACTTTTCAGGGCACAGTGACCTTCACCTGATGCAGGGCCGGTTTTAGCTATGGGCGATGTGGGTGACTGCCCAGGGCGCAATCTATTTGAGGGGCGCTGTCGCCCACATTGCCCATAGCTAAAATCACCTCCTCCAGCGTTTCAGTGATGCACCTCCTCTAACCGCTTCTCCACAATGAGGTAAGTGGAATGTGATGGCACTCCTTGGCTGCTTCGGGTCTTCTCAGCTCAATTCGCTGTGGATTCGGCAGCTGCTGGCAATACCCGAAGCATCTAAGGAGTTCCATCGCATTCCACTTACCTCACTGTGGAGAAGTGCTTAGAGGAGGTGCAACGCTGGAGGAGGTGAGTGGGGGGGGCGGGGGGCATGGGATGGGGCAGGGGGATGTCACGGGGCATGGGGGGCACGGGGCAGGGAGGGACATGGGGGGAGGTCAAGGGGCGGTTCGCCCAGGGCGTCAATAGGGCCAGAACCGCCCCTGACCTGAGGAGGCCAGCTTCTGGGACATTTTATGAATATGAATTATCTAAATTTCCCAAAGAGACAATTGCACTAAACAACATTTATTTACTGAAAACATGAGGAAGAAAAACAAACTCAAAACAACATCAAAAATCATCATCTTGTCGTGCCTTATTTGTTTGAATGCATTTGCAAACTTAGTGTGGAGTATCTGTTCATAACGTTAGTTCAGGTTGGATATTCTTCCATACATGTATAATTGTTAAAAATTACATTCATAATTTGATTTCATATATATGTATATGTTACCACCAGCTGTGGGCTAATATTTACTATATTCTACGGGAAAGAATATAGAAAGTGAGTTCAGCTGGAAATCCATTCATAACACCCACTCATAAATGTCTAAGCTGGAGTTGCAGTTTGTCAGTAAAAGTAAGATTTCTTTGCTTCTGTACTCTAGCATGAAAATATTTAACGTTAAATATGGTTCACATGGTTACAAGTTCATATGAAGCAGATTACAGTAATGTGTATTACATGCCTCCCGAGGTAATTGTACATATTTTTCAATGTAATATTAAAAGAGATCAAGGTTGACATCTATTTTCACTATTTACATCATTGGTCTTGTGACCAGAAAGATTGTGAGGAAATTATCCTATGAATTAGCAATATGCTAGTACCTTCTTTAAGAACTATCATCCAAGAAACAAGTCCATTCAAGGACAATCAATCCATGGCAACCAAAAACATGTTTACAAACATTATTCTAACATCATTAGATCAGTGAATGGTAACTTCTGATTGGCTGCTATGGGACATGGGTAAACTTTGGCTTCATTCCCCTGAGAATATTTGTAAATATCAAGTGGCATGCTATTTTCTACTATTCAGTATATTCAGCTGTAGTTGATAAGGTACGCTGGAACTATTTAATCATAGTTATCTAAGTATAGTTTTGGGAGCCAAGTTACAGAATACAGCAACATTAGTTGAAGTATGTTACTGTTTGTGATTGTAATATCCAAGGGGGTTATTCACTAAGGTGCGAATACGACTGTTGAATTCGCAAACAGTGGATTCCCATAGTAAATCCGCGACAATTTCCCCATTGTAAAGTAATGACAATTTTTTATAGTTAAGATTGCGACAATTTTCCCATAATAAAGTCGCGACTGTGACAATATTCTCATTATAAAGGCGCGACTGTGACAGTAGCAGCTTATTGCGACTCTTTTTATATGGCGAATTCGCACCTATACGCAACAATTCGGACTTTAGTGAAT
>WMED01004257.1:601-20983 GCA_019650415.1 Pipa parva
ATATATATATATATATATATATATATATATATAACAAAAATTTTGTTAAACATTAACAATTAGATTGATTAATGACTCTTCTTTTGACATTCGTTTTTACCAGATGCAATTAATACATCAATCACTCTTGGAATTTTTTTGGACACAAATATCCCATAAAACAGGAATTCATAGAACTAGTTCATAGATTATAGCAGGGTCAGACAGGATCCTCTTATGGCCCCATCCCCATCATGCCTCTCTTTAATACTGCTGCGGTACTGTTAGCTCAATAGCAGATGGCTCTCCTCTGCATTGTTACTTCCTGTGAGCATATCCACTCACAGGAAGTGACAGGGGCAGAGGGAAGCACAGGGGAGATTACTTCTGCATTGCTACAAATAGTATTAAAGAGAGGTGATCCAAGGTTGGGGAAGGGAAGGGGGGGCATCCAAGAGGACTAGAGGAGAGCAGGACAGTATGTGGAAGGGTGCGAGGGGACAGCAAATATACCATGGGGGGAGGGGGAAGTGGGGGGTTGGGGGTCAACACAGTATGGGGAAGGGAGAATTGGGGCAGTACAGTATGGGATAGGGAAAAGCATATTATGGGGAAAGAGAGGTTGAGTCAAGTATATTGACATGATCAGAATGTGGTTAAGTGGTTTCATACCAAACAACATTTTGGAGGAAATTGTGAAGGCTTTGTTCTGCAAATGAATCAAATTGCTAGAGAGATATTATATAGAGCAAATGCCCATAAAGTTAAGGGTTTACTAATGTGTAATATAAAACCATTGTGATGAAATTGAAATCTATGATGGTCCACATTGTTTGGTTTGAATATGCTAACTACCTTGTTGGACTAGCTCTATGGATTATTTTCTTTAACAGCTCAACTTCAGACTTGAGTCAACTTACTGTTCTTGAGTTTCCCCAGCCTTGACTCTAATGGTCTTCACTAATAGTCCAGGGCGATTCGCTTCTGAAGCCCAAGGCATGATTGTTTGAACTGTGTCCCATATGTTATTCCAGACATCAATTCCTTCCCATTTGATCTTAATCATCATGAGATCTCCAATGTCTGTGTCTAGAGTAATAAGGAATGAATAGGTCTTGTTTCCTTTAATTCCATCAGCTCTATGGGGTCAGAACAGGAAGCGTTATAGAGAATCTCATTGGTGCAAGTAGACAAATATTTGCTGAAAAATTTGTGAAATATATTAAAATGACATATGAAATTTAAGTGCTGCTGGCTAAAAATAGTATCCTTGTGATCGCTACAGCTATTACTTGTTAATTGCCGATTTTACTCTCCTGGGCCATGCAATGCAGCTCTAACTACTGGTTGTGCCATAAAAAGCTGCCATTATTACTATGTATGGAGTGAGTGCAAAGCTTCCTTCATGTCAAACGGGCAACAGTGCTCATCCACTGCACTGCATAGAGAGGGACACCTGACTATAATGAACAGTATAGATGTGGGGAAAGGATTTTTTATAAGAAAAGCTCATGTAAAGGTAACTTTATGTAAAGATCTCTATTTGTGTTAGTGTTGGCATACCTTTGCTTATAGAAAGATTACAGTTTTAACCATATCATTTAATATTTAAATGGGAGGGGGTTACTCATATTTTTTCTGAGGTGCTGGCTTTGGCCATTTGGGTACATAGTCGCTGGTTTCATCTTTAGTGATATTGGGGCCTTATTGACTAAAGTCTGAATAGTCACGTAGAGCTGTGAATTTACGTCTATTCACCACTTCCTCATGTTTGTAAGGAAGGTACTTACCGGACGCTCGCTCCTGCGCCGGTCCTCTCACGGGGTTGGACGTGCTGCCTTTTCCCTTCGGCATGCGCTCCTACGACTCAGGTCATCGTGATCATGTGACAGGCTCCTTCCCTATATAAAGAACCTGTCAGTTCAGTTTGGTGCCTGAATATAAAGTACCTCTGGGTGGCCTCGGTTTTAGTAATAAAGTTTACAGTCCTGACCCGGTTCTTTGTATCCTGTCTATGCTGCTGGCTGCTTGCCTGACCCTGTGCCTGGATTCCTGACTGTTCTTCTACCTGCCACTTACTCTGTTCTGGATACCTGTTATCCTGTCTGTTGCCAGCCTATTTTGTGCCTGCCATATTGCTGCTTGCTCTGTAGACCTCCAGTGTTGTGTAAGGCGGCTATTTCTTCAAAAGTGACAATTGTGACTGCGACTAAATGATATGACCTAGGGACAAAGTGACAAAGAAATAGAATATTCACAGAATACAGTTAGTGGGATATGATGAGACTGACGTCACTGTCTTTGTTGTGAATTTGAAGTGGCCCATGACACGCGTGTCACAGATTTATATGACCCCCAGGCCGAAAAAGGTTGGGCATCACTGTAATAAATGATCCACATGAAACATGATGTGGCAAGTAGTACTAGAGATGAACATTGAATGACTTTATGGTAAAAAAAAAGCAATATATTTCATTGTACTGTTAATAATAGTTACCCACAATTACTTTCAGTACATTATTGTGGCACAGCTCAAAAGATATATATAAATAGAACCATCTGCAGTGCATCCTTCTCTGACCACTTGTATCCTATATTTGGATAAGAATGATCACCTGCAGGCATAGGATGCCTCCCCTTCTAATTCTATTCATTGGGATTTGTCTTCTCTATCCTGGTATATCTACCAACTTCTATAATAGAAGCCAATCCTCAGCAACCTTGCGTCTAAATATTTCTATCAGGGTAAAGGTCATCTTCATTCGGCAATGTGGCAAAGTCCTATCTGATAATACAGGCGTTCCTCTTCTAAGTTTACTTTATAGTTAGCAGAGGTTATTAATACTTGACAGGAGAGACTAGACTTCTTTCACCTAAACATCTGGTAGGGCCAAGTGCTGTCATTTCTTTCTAGGCATAATTTCACATATAATTAATAAGTGACAGGTGTGCAGTAAACGCAGGACGCAGTCTTTACCATCTTTAACAACTGTCCATTTTTTTAATACTGCATCTTTCAAAAAAACACCGATTGTTTTAGAAAACTCCCTTCAAATACCAAAACCTGCATAAATGTATTCAGCAAAATTGTTATTATTAATAATAATTTTGCCATTTAATGTTATCCATCATTACTTCATGGTTTGGTATCTCTCCTCCAAGGATTTAATTTTGAAGGGAATTTATCAAACAAGAAACTTTTTTAAATTGTACAAAATATCTTTTATGGCAAATAAAGACAAGACTTTGTTATCTTACCCCAAAATATTTTCTGTGTGTTTACTTTCATATTACTTCCTGAATGCTCGGTAGATTCATAATGTCATTGGCAGCACATGCTGGAATACCTCTAGCCAGTACTGGGGGGTCCAGGCTTGGTGCCAAAAAGCATATCTTTTAACATTTGCAGATTCCTTAACTACCTTTATATACACTAACACTTGGACAAAACTGATAATTTATTATGATAGTTCTGGTGTACATGACACTAAAGGGGGTTATTCACTAAAGTCTGAATTGTTGCGCATAGGAGTGAATTCACCAGCTAAAGACCGTCGCAATAGACTGCTACTGTTGGTAGCAACAGTCCTACTTTACTAACTCCTGAGGAAACTGAAGAATCTTTGGCAAAACGCGTAGAGAAGAGATTGAGAGACTGACATGTGATTTTTATTATCAAGCGCTTGAACTCTTTTACTTTTGTGAGTACTAGATCATTAAAGTTTGTCATTTTTAAAGTGGTATTACACTATATCTCTTTCTCTTTACATTATACCTGCATAAATTGTAGAGAGGAGGTGATATCCATCTATCCAAGTGATAAGGATTCTGCAATTATTTCAGTGTTTTTCAGTTAGCACTATCTGGTAAGTGCAATCACAAAAGGGGATTCAAACAACCCCAGCACAACCAGCACTGCTATATGTACCTGTTAAAGGCACCTAACGTCTATAATTAGACGTCAGCACCAACATACTGATCACAGCTTAGCAAATTTTTTAACTCCTTTTTAGTCCATCACATTTGTTGATGTACCTGAACTTGCACTTGTGTTCACTAATTAATAACACTACGATTGTTTTATAAATATTTAAAAAAAAAAATTTTCACATTTATATTCACAAACTTAACACCCAATTGATACCAAATGGTATTATTCTAGGGGAGTACCCCCTTTTGTTCATTTCTTATTTTACCAGCGCATCCACCTCTTTCGTTGACACGGATTTCACGCATTTTTTGTTCTGAGGTATCTGGGCGGATATCCTCTGTGGATAGAACGCAGGAAACATTTCATCGCTCATTTTACAGGCTGGGCTTTATTCTTTGATATTAACTGATTTAAAGTAACTGATAATATCTGACTTTATTTGTTTATATTTATCAATATTTTCAGAACTGTTTTTTGTCATTTTGGGCACTTTACCATCTTTTGACATCATTTTGCTGTTGTCTCATCAATAGTTACTGTTGGTTTTGTGTCTTTATAATGAGAACATTGTCGCAGTCGCAAGTTTACAATGGGGACATTGTCACAGTCGCGGATCTGCTATGGGAATCCAATATTTTAGAATTTGACAGTCAAATTCGCACCTTAGTAAATAACCCCCTAAAACTGTATGCAGCGTCTGACTGACCCACCGGGACACCAGGAAAATCCAGGTGGGTCTACCTGGCAGAAGAATCAGACATTGCTTAGATTACCCTCCTCTGTGGCCAAGTCACATAATGTCATATGTCACATGATGTGGGGGGGGGGGCCTCCTGGTGGGCCCATCAACCCCCAGTACAGTGCTGACTATATGCCTGCAAAGTGCTGACTAGTTTCTAGAAAAATCAAGTGTATCATGCAAACAGCTTAACTTAAAACTGCTGCAGGAAGAGTAAGAAAGAACTTCAGTAAAAAATGACTGTAAAGTGAAAACAGCTGAAACAAGGGAGTACAGGTGATACCTTTTATTGGCTAATGAAATAGATGGTAAATGCAAGCTTTCCAGGCTCCTAAATCCTCTTCATCAGGCCTTAGGAGCCTGGAAAGCTTGCATTTACCATCTATTTAGTTAGCCAATAAAAGGTATCACCTATACTCTCTTGTCTTTGCTTAAATCTATGGCTAACACGGTGCACAACTCTACTGCCTGTGAAAACAGCTGAAAACAGACGACTGTAAAATACATATATAATTCATTAAACAGTGGTAATTAGGCTACATAATAAATGTTGTCAACTTGACTGTTAATTTAATTTATAGTTTTTTTAAGTTTGAAATATCTTTCCTATTATTGGAGCAAAGCAGTGACAATTAGTCAATCTTACTTTATGTCAAACTCAAGCTGTATTAAGCCCCTACTGCTAGATTCCTGCATATCACTGCCAGGTTGAAAGGACAGAAAAGGAAAATGACCCTTATGCATTGGCATAGAGAGAAATGTAATGGCAGGCAATCTGAAAACATCAGGTCAATAAGAAAATGTAAAGGAATGCAAATCAAATATTAGGCTTCAAAGAGAAAATAAATAGCACTGGATTGGAATAACAGATGCTGAAAGAATACATTTTCACTTTCTGTTGTTACTAGTCCTTTAAGTCTAAAACAAAGAGAACCAGCCATCCATTTGTCCCATATCTCAGGTTTAGGATGTGACTACCTAATAGCGCAGCATTGATGTGCAGGAAACAAATGAAGGATATATATACATACCCTAAAGTAGTTCTGAACTGCTACATTGTGTGAGGGGCAGGGAACTGGAGTTAAATAGTTATTTGTCTTTTTAACAGAATTAAACATATATCATTAGTTTTCTCCCTTAATCTTCCTTTAGAGAAAAAAAATACAACTAGTAAAAGATTTCCATCAAATTCTTCGCACTTCAGATGTACAAAATAGTGTTGAAATAGAGAAAACAAAAATTGGTATTGCTTAGTGGCATCAAACCTGCCTGTAAGATTTAGTTCATGTAAAGGTATATAATAGGCTTGGATATGAATAAGTCATTGTATAAACGCGTATTATGCTTCTTTTGCCTGTGGCACAGTACGAAGTGGCCTTCTATGGTTACAGTGATTTCCTATATAGTTAGTGATTAAATGTCCAACTGTTACTTCATTGTTATTATTTTTTTCAGCCAAAGTATTTCACCTTCTTGTCTATTTTATGTCTGACAAGGCACCACGCTCAATTTTAATCACAGTATGGCATTACGTACAGTGTTAATTTGTCTTGCATGTTACATAGTGGCTTCAACAATGCCAAAGAGAATATAGGAAATGAGAGGCATCTTTGGGCAGTCAAAGTTTAATGTTCATCTTCAGTATATACTAATATATACTGTATAAATATATATATAAAAACTTGGTGCTGTTTCTTAACCAGGGGCAGAACTTGGACATCGTGCACCATCTAATACAGACAATACAGTAGTAGCCTCTACAGTCAGGGAGCAGCACCTTCACTTATTAATGATGGCAACACATCAGTACTAGACTGAGGAGAAGCCCTTTAGTGACTGGTATTACTTGTACCATGTGGTCCCTCTGTGATGACTGGTCATGCTGGCAGTTAAGGGAAAGAGAGGGAGCCCTTTGTAGACTAGGTCCATTACTACTCTTTACCAATGAGGCATTCATTTTTTATGTTTTATAAAATTGGTACTCACAAAGTGACTGGCACATTCTCTGCATCTTCTTTGGTGCCTGTCAGGGAAATTGTGAATGCTGGTTCCAGCAGCGTATCCTCAACTTGACTGATGAAATGAATTTTGAATTGATAATGGAAAACTGCAAAATATACAAATGAGTTCTGCATAATAACTTTTTCAACCTCATGTCTAAAATGACTAAATATCTGTTTCCCATAAAAAAACTACAGCACTATTGCAGTAAAGTGACCAGATATTAACCATGTAACTGTAGCTTGCTGTATCTTCATATACACACTGTAAACCTTTTACATAATGTGACTAATATAAATGAAAGCATAAACGGGGTCCCCCCCCCAAGCACTACTATTACCTTATCAGTGTTCTGAGGAGCAGTTGAACTGTGTGCACAGGATTGAATGAACTAAGCAGGTACTCATCATGTGAGATAGAGGTAGCAACGTGCTGCTCCAGTGCTCCTAATGCAACCAGACTGCAGGAGAAGAGGCTGGTTCATGTGGAGTACAAGTGTTAATATGTGTGCATGAATGTGCAAATGTGTGTAGGTATATACTGTATATACAGTATATCTACTTGTATGAGGAGAGCTTGTACTATCCTTGCTCCAGCTTTGAAACCCTTAACCCAACAAGAATTTTAAAATGTCCTCACCACTGTCAAAACCTTCCAAATTACATTACACGATGTGGGTCACTTTTAAAGAAGTATGATGTTTTGCAGCCTGACATAAAAGAGAAAACTAATAACCTCATGTCTTGTTCCAGGGATTAACTGAGAAGAAATATGAAACAGATCAAGTACTTTATACTGAAGTTCTACTAACTTATTAGCAATATTTCACTAATGAGTGTTCACACGAGTGATGCAGAGTGTATGGTAAGTTTATCAAGTAATGCAAAAGGTTTGACTGCTGGAAAAAATGCTTAAATAAAAAATAATTTAATTAAATAATAGGAATGCTTTAGTTGAGATTAAAGGGGTTATTCAGTAAGGTGTGAATTCAACTGTCGAATTCTCAAACAGCGAATTCCCATAGCAAATCCGCGAACGCGACAATTATCCCAATGTAAAGTTGTGACTGCGACAATTTTTAAAGTAGCAACTGTGACAATTTTCCACAGTAAAGTTGTGACTGCGACAATATTCTTGTTATAAAGACGTGACTGCAACAGTAGCAGTCTATTGCAACTGTCTTTAGCTGGAGAATTCACACCTTTATGCAATAATTTGGACTTAGTGAATAACCCCCTTAGTGCCTTATTGAATAAAGTCTTAAAGGAGAACTAAAGTGAAAAAAATAAAAAACAGTTAAAATACTCACCTTATACAGAACCGGTTGATTACAGTCATAGCATGAGCTGTGCTGTAATTAGCCGGCAGCTGATGCTTCCTTCACAGCGCTGTCTGACTGGTAGCCAGCGCCGCAGCTCCTCCCATCCTGCTACACCATGGGTGTTTCGGGGCTTAAACATCATCACGTTCATTGCAGGGGCCAATGAGAATGCTCCCCGCAATGAGCATGATTATGTATGAGGCCGGGGAAGGAGAATAAGGAGCTGCACTCTGGCTTCTGTGTCAGCCAGCGCGCTGTGCAGGAAGTGTCGGGAGAAGCATCAGGAGCTGGCTAATTACAGCACAGCTCATGCTGTGACTGTAATCAACCGGCTCTGTATAAGGTAAGTATTTTTACTGTTGTTTTTTATTTTTTCACTTTAGGTCTCCTTTAATTCACCTGTCAAATTCACTTTGTTATAATTCAAGTCGCATCACCAAAATAGTCATAAATTCACTTCTCCTTATTTATGAAGTTGAGGATAGATTTGTCAAACAAGGGGACTGCTAAGGACACAGTCGCATGCATAGTGTGGCAAAGTCAGTTAAATGGAAGTAGGATATATAGTCAGGCAGAGTGATGTTAATTCCCCCAGTGGAGTGCAGTGACGTCATCCTCACCATATCCCACTAACTGTATATAATTGAATAATACATCTATTTCTACGTCTCCTTGTTTGTAGTTCAAGTTTAGTTATAGACAAGTTTAGTCACAGTCTATCCGATTGACCATACCACACAGCACATCGCTGCTATCTGCTTGTTTGACAAGTCTATTCGCTGCTTAGTCAATAATGAGAAGTGAATTTGCGACTATTGTGAGATATGACTCAGGGGAATTCACAATTGTGCGAAGTGAGCTCCGAATCCTTCGGCTCACTTCGCACTGACTGTTATGTGCTCGCTGATGTCCTGCACGCGGACATCAGCAAGCGCTTTAAAGGGATTCCAGTCTCAGCGAGGCTGGAATCCCTTTAAAGCGCTCAGTGATGTCCGCATGTAGGACATCAGCGAGCGCAAAACACCATGTGCGAAGTGAGCCAAAGGATTCGGAGCTCACTTGGCACAATCGTGAATTCCCCCCTCAGATTTTAGTGCGGTGAATTCACCTTTTAGTCAATCAGCCGACATATCAAAGAAAGATTTTTGTAAAAGCTGTATTTGCTTGATAAGTCATATTCATCTATAATCTGAATAATTTCTTATGTAACTGCATTTTTAAGCAGAAATTCTTCTACAGAGTAGACAGCATTCACAGTAGTTTGAATGGAATAATTCATGGTTTAATGAGACTTAATTAGCCTGTGGCCACAAACAGATCGAATAAGTTTACTGGGATATAATGAACAGACAGATTTAATCCTTCATTCCTAAAGTAAAACATGGGGTACATCAATCCCTGACCCTCAAGAAGGACCACTCTTAACTCCTGGAGGTGTAACAAAACTGCCATGTAGGTGCCACAGTACTTACTAATAAATGTATGTTGGTAACCTGACAGCAATAAACTCACACTCTATGTCAGTCTACCTGTATTCTCCATACATATTCTCTCAGTTCGAGAACTGTCTAAATAAGGGTCATTGTCTCAGTGGCAATGTACTGCCTTGAAAATGAAAATAAACTGGAAATTAATGCAGTGAAGTAAGCCATATCTCAACCATCATGTAACCATGTCTTGTATTGCATTTCACATGCATGCAAGAAAACTACCATTAAGTTCTGATTGGATGCCTAGCTTTGAATCGCTTATCTTTGATACTCAGCTTAATAAAGATGACTATTTCCCAGCTAGTTTGAGGAAAAAGTAAAATACACAACATTTTATGTCATAAAGAACAATGTAAAATATTTTATCTAAAAGCTATACAGAGAAATGCTAATAAATATACTGCATTTCTGAACATCAAGCACATCTGTCTTAATTCCTCCAGCATTTTATCTTTCTGTAAATGTCACAGATAAAATTTCACATGTTCTGGACAGAGGGTAGTAGAGCGCCAGCTGTCTTAAACACCTGGGAAAACAAATTATTGGCAGAAATGTTAATATTCAAGAGAATTTCTCTGTATGTTTTTCTAAAGGGATTTTGCACTTCATATTTAGCAATAAGCAGAGTCAAATACCAGGATCAATTCTATTCTAGTACTCTCTATAACTACCCAAAATATTGACTGCTCTGTAATAATGGGTTAATCGTTCCTCTGCTATTTTATCTTGGGAAAGTTTTTTCTGATTCTGTTGACATACTCTAGATGTGCAATTCTGCTTCCATACCCATGTGGTTTATAAAAGGAAAGGATGGAAAACTGGCCGGTACACGTCACACACATTTCCTGGTTTGGGAGTTTTGAAAAGCTGCTTAATCAATCATTCTGCATCACATGAAACAATTACTGTGGAGAATCGCTTCTCACTAAGGTATAGTACTGACAGTGGCGTTTGCTCTAAGACTGTAAGGGAAGCTCAGCTTTCCCTAAAATGACAAAAGAAATAAGTGATCAAATATATAAAACAGTACAGGTTGTACATGTCATTTCCCATTCCTGCAGATTTACAGCGCTTTAAACAGTTTGGACACTGAGCTTCCACAGAGTTCAATAGCAAAGCAAAAGTGCAGTGAAACAAGATGAGTAATCAGATAAATGCTGGGCTTTGTCCCTTCCGGACTCTCAGCTTCTCTGGGAGTCTATGGGGCAGTGGGCTGGCCTGGAAGCTCAGTCTGCATGCTAATTGAAACAAGATGAGTAATTGAATAAATGCTGTGTTTTGCCCCTCCCATCGGACTCTCTGTTTCTCTGGGTGTCTATGGGGCAGTGGGCTGGCCTGGAAGCTCAGTTTCTGCATGTTGATTGGATGATCTGTCTGAGGATGAATCCCTTTTTGATTGACAGTGAAATGAGCAAATCAGCAATCTTTCATTCTGATTTGCAACAACCTTTTTTTTTTTTCTTTCTGAAAGCTGTACATAATGTGAGACAGTGGAAATGCTGTGGACAGGATTTTGGTAATGCCATTTGATAGTCTTGTTTAGAGTTAAACAGCAGGGCAGATCAACTCCTCAGATTCATTTGGTGCAAAAGGTGGGTAAAAGTAACAGGTCTTTTCAGCTGACCTGGTATGACAAAGTGAGCTTCCCCTCCTTGAAAGACCAGCATCCGCCACTGAGTACTGCATATGTATAGATGTAATCTGACTATAGTTCCCCTTTAACAAACACATACATAAAAAACAGTTTTTACATGAAAATTTTGCAATGTTTAGTTAAAGACCAGCTACTTTTTTTGAGAGTCACACAAGTTCTCACTGGCACAGAACCCATAAAGACAGATGTGTTTCAGACTTCATGGTCCTTATCAGAAGAGAGCAGGGTGTGAAATGTTTCATAGAAGGGGCTTTACTAAAGTGCTCAACAAATTAATTAAGTCTTGCTGAGTTGGGAGGGAGAAATAAATGGCAATTAGCCTTTTCAAAAGTAAAGGAGCTGTCTGCAAAATTTGCAGTGTTTCAAGTGAATGTGTTGTTTTTAAAGAGAATAACATGCTTCTAAGCATTCAACAGAATACTGGAACTTATAATCTAAAATTAAAGCTTTAGGTTATTTTCTGCTGTGGTCTACACTATGGGAAGCATTTAACAAGTTATATAAAGAAACAGTTACAATTTTAGTTTTCAATTTCTGATTGTATTTTTACCAGCAGGTTTTTAATCACCGATTCCAGATGAAAATTGTTTTCAAATTGTTGACACAACCAATAGGTCAAAAAGCTGCTAAAGGCCCTACACTAAAAGTTACTTGTTACAAACCATACATATGCAGAGACTTGGCCTCCCGCATTCCACAACCTAGGTGTCACTTAGGTTACATTTCCCCAGTTGCCCAGGAATTGCATTGTGTGGCTAAGGACTTGAGGTAGCCATCACATAGCAATAACAGACAGAATGCAGAGAAGTGTCTCAGAGGCTCAGACTAACTTGAGGATTGAGACATTTTCAGTGACCAACATGTTTCTATTTTCCTAATCTCTTTATAAATTATTGAACCAGTTTCCACACAGTTATTAAAACCAGTGTTTTGATGTTTTGTTAAAGTGATATTGTGATCCTACTTTTTAAGGGCCCAGTATCTTATATTTGTTGAATTAGCCCCATTACTGTTTTCTCAATTGGAGAGTGCAAGCTGGGAGGAATAGGAAAAAGCAGTCTAATCCTGTTAACTAATTGACTATTTCACTCATGTTGAAGGGCAGTTAAAGTCAAAGGCTCTCTGTCATGCTAAATGCCAACGAGCCTGTGCTTAGCTAAATCAGTCCTGTCAGTCAGGCTGGGAACTTCTCTTCAGCCGGCTGCGCTATTGGCTTCTCAGTGAAAGTAGAGCACAGCACCATCACTTCCGGGACTTCTGACCACCCCCGGCAGTTTCTGCCATATCCATGGCCATAACCATCAATGACACATAGCAAACAGTGGAGATAATATTCCTTTTAATATCTATAGAGGAGCACAAACCTTTTTTAACAAATGAAAACATGTGGGTAAATATAATTTAGGAAGAAATATTTAAGTGATGAAAAAAACTGCACTGCAAATAGCAGTAAACGTTGGATTAAAGCCACACAAAGTTTTACAGCTTTGCAATATAAACTAAATCATTTTAATAAACTGACCTTTCTATGACTAACCTTTATAAGGCATGTGTGATCGTGTTTTGAGGAATAGCTTTCCTCCTCTATTCAGCCTCTTTTTCTTGATGTTGTAACCCAAGGTGTTGCATCGATTTTTCCGGCAGCTCAGACACACACCCTTGTCAAAGGTATTGATGTCCTTGCACCAGTAAGCCATGCTCTGTTTGTCGTCATTCAGGAGAGAATCAATGAACAGATGAACTGACCTCTCATGGGCACACTTCACTGTTTCTCTAATGCCTAATGTAAAAAAACAAAAAAAAACTCTATAATTTCTTCTTGAAAATTCTTGCAGTTTAGAGATAGTGTCAGTACATGTTACAAACATCAGACTGTTTGGGTTCTTTGCCCAGGGTCAGAGCCTGCTGATATAGTTTGTGTTGTTCAGTAGCAATTTGCACTAGTTTGGGAATGAAAATGATACTTGTGAACAGGAATGAAAATGATACTTGTGAACATTACTGATATGCTTCCTTGTAGTGTTGTGTTAAGCTGAATCTCTATTGACTTTCTGTGTATGTAGCTACCGGTATCTTTAATTTTAGTTGGTTAAAGAAATCAACTGAGCAAGCAACATTTCGATTTTTTTTTCTTCCAGAAATTCTATTTTTCCAAAAATGTTCAAAATGGATTACACCAATTTATTTCCACAAACTCGGCTTACTGTTTTACTACAGAGGACACAAGGAACATATTGATTTATAGCTTTATGGTAATTGGAGCCCCTACAAAGTATTTCCAATTAGAATACAGTGTCTGATGCCATCTTTCTATCTGCCGTGCATTATAAACGGTTTAGCTTGTAATGGAAAATACATGTTTTGTCACAAAGAAACATTGCTATTGTGTGTATCACTGGGCTCTTTAAAACAGAAGAATCATTAAGAAATTACATTTACAAGTGATGTTAAAATAGTGCTTGCCAATATATCTATTGCAAACATCATTTTATTAATGGTGCCAGTCACTAACATACTAACAAAATGGCAACTAAATGCAGACAATTCATCCCATTGATATCAATGGCTACGGTATCAAGCCGACTCATGAGTTTCACACAAGCAGTATCTGCAACAAAATACATTTTGTCATGATAACTGCTTGCACAAAAAGGCAAGGTGGTATTGAAATCAATGGGATTCTTTATTAAACCTCTTCGATGCCAGCTTTATTGTCAGTGTCACACCACCTCAACTGACATTGCCCTAAGCCTCATTTACACTGGTCCTGGCGTTCCTCAGGTTTGCTCTTTTTGCCATCATCTTCCTACCTGTAATGGCAGGACTGATACCCAGAGAGAGGAGGCAGTGGAAAATGATGCCGCATTGGAAAATGATGCCACAGTAGACTTGGCACTGACAAACCCTAAGGCGCGAAGACTAAGACACACCTGGTCTTCACCCTGTCCCTCCGCAAGGTGATATGTAATTTGCGGCAGTGCTATGTCCAGGATGCGACCCTCAAGGTCTGCTGTACACTCACTGGTGGAAAAGGTTGCAACTTGAGACAGAGAGAATAGTCGAATGAATTGCAATGGTCAGGGCTGGTGGCACAGGTTCAGAGTCAGGAAACAGGTCACAAGATCAAGGCAGGTGGCAAATGGACAATATGTACTTGGCAAACAGGCTAAGGTCATACACGAGGAATCAGCCAAAAAATCTAACACACCCAGGTACATCAAAAGAGACCTATAAACGGATGCCAGACAAGACGTTCAATGCGTTTAAATAGGTTTTTAGACGTGAATGTGTACGTGACGCAATCCTGCAACTGCGACTGCATCTGTCACCAACCCGAGACATCAGTGGGTATTTATGCACCATAATAGCAGGCCTCCTGCGACTAGATTCTGCACAAGATGGCGCCCACGACGCCTGACGCTGTAACGTAGAAGAAGGCCGCAGGTAAGTCTCAATCCTAACACTACCCTATTGAAGGGGCACTAAATCTCCATTCTCATAAATGTTAAAATGCAAAAATATTTAGACCCCTGACCAATTCCCATGCTGTAATGAATAAATCCTAGTTTAAAACTTTTTTCTGATTGATAATTTGCTTTCAATGCACTGACATTTACAATGTATTCTTCATGTGACATGATTCTATATTGCATCAGTATTAACAGTGTTGTAAACCTAACTTTTCCACCAAAAACACTTTAAAATGTATCAAGTGGTAAAGTATTTTATAGCGTGTTCTTTTTATTTCAAACATTACTCCTGGTTATTACTAGTTTTTCATTTTTCAATCAAAATGAAAAAAAGTCCACAACTTACATATTGTCCCAGGGTGCACCTTTACCCTTAGTAACTGTAAAAAGAGAATGCTGGACGACCGAGTATCCAAAAAGTGCTTTAATGTGCTGACTCACATGACACAATGTTTCGGGGGGGTCAAAATGTTGTGTCATGTGAGTCAGCACATTAAAGCACTTTTTGGATATTCAGTCGTCCAGCATTCTCTTTTTATACTTAAAAAGCTCCCAAAAGCTCCAAACAAGTAGCGCCCAAATTCAATATACAATCATAGACAAATAAAAAAAATTTTTTTTTAAATATATGAAAATTGAAAAAATTAAAAAAGTCCAAAAGAAAATCCAAAAATCTTTAAAGGTGCAGTGCTGCTCTTCCTGTAGAAACCATGCTTCATTCCTTCAACTCTTCATAAAACACCAAATCTATGGAATAAGCGCTTATTCCATAGATTTGGTACTCTCTTTTTATAGTTTTTCATTTTTGTCCATTTCGTCACCTTGAATTTTTATTCCTGCAAGTGTTTATATGGAACTTTCTAATTCTGTATAGTATTCACTATAACAATAGATTTTTTTCAGTTAGTTTAGCTAAACCTTGTTTTAACCATCCTTAGGGGGTAATTCAGCAAGGTGCGAAATCACCTTGCGATGCTTCAATTCACCTCGCAAAAATGGTTACATGCTGGTTTCTCTCCTACATGCGCACATCAGCGCACGCTTTAAAGGTATTCCAGTCTTGCGAGGCGACTCAAGTGGTCACGAGGTGACTGGAATACCTTTAAAGCGTGTGCTGATGTCCGCATGTAGGAGAGAAGCAAGTGTGTAACCATTTTGGTGAGGTGAATCGAAGGATCGCAAGGTGAGTTCACACCTTGCTGAATTACCCCCTTAAACCATTACAATTTCCTTAGTAGAAGCAGAACTAATAAAAAAATATCAATCTGTGGATTTTGCCTCTGGATAAATATGCCCATTATAGTTGGAATTAATCTTGGAGCAGCCTCAGTGCAATGTGTAAGAAAATTCTAAAGTGGTTAAAGAATCATTGTGATTTACTCAGTTATTGTAGAAAGCAGTGGCAAGATAATGTTGTAGGGAGATGCAACTTCCCTTCATCAGAAGAAAGGAAGCATGTAGTCCCTTGTAACATTATCTTGTCTCATCTTTTGCAATGAACAGGTTAATCCCAAAGATATTCTAGTTGAGCAATGTGCAATATATTACTTGTGTAATGTGTTATGTGTTGGCTTTGCATACCCACTGGGAGTGATTTAAGGCCAGACTCTCCATTTTATGAAGATTACTGAAGATTATTTACCCTTTTGTTTTGGATACCTTCCATTGTTTCTTGTTTTTTGATCATTCATTTGCTGAAAGATAATTTTACTAAGCTTCAGTATTTATTTTTAGCAGACTGAACCATGTTCTTTTGCAGTATATACACCATCTGTTCTTCCTTCTGCTTTATTAAGATGTCCAGTCCCTGCTGATATAAAGCATCTACACTGCGTGCTATCAACCCCATATCATTACAAGTAATGCCCAGCATGTACAATGGAATTTAACTTAAAATTCAGGGACCAGTTTCCAGTCTAAGCCACCAGACTCACAGGTACAATCATGGAGTGTGGGATGAAACCATTTATTACAGGAACTCTAGGTTTATAGCAATTAATAAGTCTAGTGGCAAAAAACATCAGAAGCCAAAAAACTAAACTAGCAACAAAGTAAATAAAAGGAAAGTAATTGTCAAGCAAGTATTAACAAATCTATGTAGCCAGCACCAAAAATAGAATAAACTAAAAGTGATCCCTCCTCAAATATATACTGAAGAAACATTAAACAATGTGTAGGGAAATGACTAAAAACTATAAATTGAGAAGTCAGAGTTATCCCAATATCTGTTGAAATTTAATTAATGTTAATTTGCCATCTTAGGGATGGGAAATTGGGGCATAAGCACATTTTTAAGTATTATAATCTGAGGACATTAAACCGAAAATGGCAATAGTAAATCAATGTTGCTATTTCTGCCAATATTACTGCTGGTGGCTAAGAAACCAAGAGCTAGGATTGATCTTCTGTTTAGATAAGAGCTGAAAATTCTTAATGAGATGAGAAGTGTCTCATAAACCAAGAATTGTCGTAAGAACTGAGAATACTTTCAAGAACTGAGCATTGTCCTATGAACTGAGTAAATGTACGGTTTATTAATATGAAAAGGGAAAATGCATGTTAAGATTATTTTCTAAATGGGAAAACATTGGGCAAAACAGACATGGAAAAAGATGTATTAATTTTAGTTGCCTATAAACTTAACTGTGGAAACCAGTGTCAAGCATCAGCAGTCAAGGCAAATAGTATCATGGGATGCATCAAAAGGGACAATGATGTACCCGACAAGAATATAATGGTACTGCTTTACAAATCACTCGTCAGACCACACGTAATATTGTGTACAGTTTTGGGCACCTAAAGTAATAAAAGGAAAGGGCAAACTACAGTACTGAGAGATTATAAAAAATGGAATAAGGGGTGACCTAATTACTGTGTATAAATATATCACGGGTCAGTACAGCTATATCTCCCAATCTATTTATACTAAGGACTGTTAGGATAACAATAGGGGCATCCTCTGCATCTAGAGGAAAGAAAGTTTCTGCTCCAACAGTGAGGCTATGGAACTCTCTGCCTGAAGAAATTGTCATGGTTGATTCCATTAAAGATTTCAAAAGAGGTCTGGATGGTTTCCTTAAGTGTGAGAATATTACAAATTATGGGTACTAGATCAATGTAGGGGGGATCTTGTGTCATGATTACCCACTATAGAAGAAATAAGAGATAGCTGAAACCAGATATTCCCCACAGTGAACTTGACACTAGCCACCACCAGGGTGCAGAATCTAAGATGCTGCTGGTCTTCATCTAGAGCTCCTGCAAGGAAGTTAGGCTTTAGCTGCGGGCAACATCCAGGTCGCGGTCCATGGGGAGGCTGTTCACAGATGGAGTGAGGAAACTCATACTCAGGACACAGGGGACAGATACAGGGTACAGGGTACAGGAAACGGGTGCTGATAACCTACAGCAATGACAGGTACTATAACAACAGGATACTTAGGTATAGACTTTAACAGAGCCCAAACACACTAGCAATAGTGTAACTATAATCGGGTGCTGGGACTGGAGCGCGCCTGCCTTATATAGGTAGAGAGGCAGGCACCCTCCTGCGTCCGTGCGCACCCCAGTGATGCCACCACAGCCGCGTCATGTGACTGCATGTAGAAAGCGCCGGCAGTGTACGGCCATGACAAGCGCGCGCACACAGGGAGGACCCGGCGCTGGAACGGACGCCAGTAAGTATACCTTACATCTTGATCCAGGGAATTATTTTGATTGCCATATTTGGAAGGATTTTTTTCCCTTAAGATGAGGATAACCTCGTGGGTTATTTTGCCTTCCTCTAGATCAACATTGAAGGGAAATAGGATGAACTGGATGGACTTGTGTTTTTTTTGTTTGCCTTATAAACTATGTTACTATGCAACTGAGGAAGGGGATTGCATTCCTAAAACATTACACAAAGTGTTGGTGCTGGCAACACAAAACAATAAAGATAACTTCACCTTAAAGGAGTGTGCAGGGGTATATTTGGCAAGACTGAGATTTGTCTCTTATTGAAATATTATTAGTATTGAATTATTATTATAAATGCATACAGTTATGGTTGCATTGGCTTCTTTAAATTATAATGAACTACTATAAAAAAAATCCACATCATGCTGGCATCTGTACATGTCAATTCAACAAACTGTTAACACTTCACAACAACTGATCATTGATTGACAACATTGATCACTACACTATCCCAGATTATTCCAATAAAAAGCAATGTGAAAGTTAAGCAACAATAAATAGTCACAATACACGAGACATTTATAAAAAGTCAAACTGTCTACCTTCCTATTTTTGATTTGTTTCACCTAATTTTATTTGGTTTATTGAAACAGATCGAAGAACAAGTTTCTGCCCATTATCAAAATAATGTTTCTTAAAGGAAAAACTCCAGAGACAACCTTACTATAGTGCAATGTAAAGCAATATGAAAAAGTAGAAATGACACTCCCATTCATCAGGAGAATAATTTCTTGCATTTCATTTTAAAAAAAGTCCAGTTCATTATAAAAGAGTCTCTTTTCTCTGTCCTCCTGTTCTCAGAAACATTATTATGATGACCTAGGGAAGCCTGGAAGATTCAGCCTTTTTGAAATTGATTGATGTTTGAAGGCTCTGTGCAAGGAATTCTTTTGTAAGTGGAACTAACAAAATATTTATGATCAAAAATATTTTTCAATGCTTTACACTATATATTTGCCTTTCACCTTCAATAGTAAGAACAACAAATTACTTTCTGTTCAAAATCAACAAGCTGCATCAAGAAACAAGTCAGTCATTGGAAAATCCACCACAAAAAAACTTGCTGATGTGGTTAAAAGTTGCCATTAAAGCCTTAATTTGCTTTCCTCACCACTCCTGACCTGCCATAAACTGTCAGTTCTTAATGGATAAGTGGAGATTCAGGTCTTAAATTTCCAGAAATGTAAAAACATTGATAATATGAAAATAACAGCATTTTTCAGTCTTTTTTCCCCCCAATTTCTCATCTGGTTTATTTTTTATAAATAGTCCAAAAACTAGAAATTTATTTTTCAACAAATGAAAAATGAAAAGGCAAGCATTTTATCTTTTTTTTCTTTTTTTTAGAAATATCTGTTGAAAACTGCTCCACAAAAGCATAGCCTCTGTGAAGGCAAAGTGTAACATATGACCTAATGGACTATGTGAACTGTAACTTTAACTTCTGTTCTTATAACCTAAACAAACATGTTGGCACTTGCTATAGCACCTCTTCCTTGTTTTATATTCAGTAGATCACCAATGGTAAAATGCAGTCTAGGTTCAGTTCAGTAAAAAATATGTTGTACTCACATAAGTACAAATCCCTCAGATCAAAGGCATGTACCAAATTTTAGAGGCATTGCTGGGTTTCAGTAACAGTTAGTAAGACAACACATCACACAGCAGTTCTATATGCATCATATAGTTTCTCACCATGAATTCCAATGTTTGCAATCAGATGATGAATATGGCACCCTGGTTGGAAATTGCCTCCATTGGGGTAAAAATCATAATGGGCAACAGGTTGATTGATGCCAACACTTAATCCCATATGCTGTTGAGTAAATGTGTGAATGGCATCAACAAAGTTAGCATCATCTGGGGAAAGACGATCTGTTGGTGACATTCCTTCAAACAATGGACCGGCAGGGTCAAGTCCTTTAATAAAAATAAAAACATGATGCTCAAAGTCTTATACTGATAGTGTTTGACACCTGAGACATTAGTACACATATAGTGTAATCAGGGCCGGTTTTAGGCAAAATGGGGCCCTGGGCAAGATTTCGAGTGGGGCCCT
>WMED01004258.1:0-11232 GCA_019650415.1 Pipa parva
ACTTCCAGAACGAATTGTGGTTGAGAACCAAGGTATCACTGTATATATATACTGTATATATACACACACACACACACACTTGTGACCTATAGCATCTCTCAAAGTTGTAAGCAGAAGTCAGAGAATTACTAGTAAGTTCAAACATCCAAGGCAGAATCCGGAGACCCAGCAATCTACTCACATTTTTAACTGTTCAGTCACTTCAGAACATGATCACAGGGCGCACGTTGCTCTAAGCGCTGCTCGACTGATGTTGATTTTCAGTGCGCTAGTAGTCTCTTTAATCTGGGAGCAACAACAAAACAAAAATAGAATGCGTCATTCTTGGCCTAATTGCGATTCTTTATTGTGTGAGGCTCTGACGATACGGACACATTGTAACCCCTTCACTGCTAGTAGTAGGAATACTACTTTACCACAGTGAAGTAGAATAACTGGGTTCTTTCACCCTTTTATTTAGGTAACAATCAACAAACTGCCAAGGGACTACATTTCTAGACAGCGCTGTGTTTAAAACCATTTGTAGGTCATTCACTTTAATGTACTAAGACTCGCAGACTACACAGGTTTGCTGAAATATATATTGGATGGTGTGTGATCTTTTTTGCAGTTTGGAAGAATATTCTAAGGAGATCCATGACCGTATAAAAGCACAAGGCTCCCAGATCTACGTATATGGCAAGGAACTCCGAGGTTACTCTTAATATCCTTATAAATTACAGAAGGCATACATTATCCTTTACAGCACAGACTGCTGTTTTAGAAAACAAAATACATTCACACCTTGAAACCTATTTAGCCACTCGTTAAAGAAGAACTATTACCTGAAAAAAAACCTAGCTGATTGTTTCAGCAGCATTACTGACTTTACTGCTGCTCAATCAGCTTTCCTCCCACGATCCTATGCCCAGGATTGTGAGATGAAACTGCCGGCTGCAGCTCTCTTCATTCCACTATTCCACTATATGTGACATGTACCAGCACTTAGTACCCACCACCTTAGCTCAGTTAGCCAAACTGGCCATAAAGCGCATGCACAGAATGTTTTGTTTTTTTTGTTCTGAACACGCGCTTTATGGCCAGTTCATCAAACTGAGCTTGGGGGGGGGGGGGATTGGGTACTTTGTGATTCCATCACATTGAATGCATTAGTTTAGTGTAGTATAAAAACTTGTTTGGAAAAACTACAATTCCCATAATGCTATGACACCCACAAGAGATAATCAGCAGCAAAAAAAAAAAACCAAGCTGGTGCTTATTGTTTTTTGCTTATTTGCTACAGCATAACCATGTTTCCGAAATTGCATGGGTTTAGAGATATGTGATATCTACCTATGATGATGTGTAAAGTATTACGTTACAGGATAGAATTAGCTGTACACAAAAGCCTTCACTAATGTCTTAATGCTTCACAGCATGCAAAAAAATGCCTACAAATAACATGATGCAATGTAGTTTTTCAATCACATGAAGGCAGCAATAGCAGCTATATATTCAGTTACTTTTGTGATGTTCCCATGATATTTGATTGCAATGCCTACTGGTATCAGTTTTAAAATGAACTGTTACATAAAGACTAAAAATGATTTTATCGCCAATGAAATATTTACAGCAGGTGAAATCAATTCACGGACATTTGTCGTTTGAATTCTTTGCCTGTGTGGATTGGATGGATTGTTACCAACATCTGGTGAGAATTTCATATCAATAGCGCCTTTACAATCATATTTAATTAGTAAATTGGTGACGTGTTCAATGCTTATTTCACCCGCTGTATTTAATAGGGGTGCAATGGTATTTAGAGGGATGCAGAGACAGAGAAGTGACTGTTGGAAAAAGATAAGGCATCAGCATGTTTAAAGTTTTTATACAGGAAAGTGGGGTATTGGTTGCTCATGCTATCTGCTTTATCTGCAGCTGCAGGGAGGCTATAGACTGTAGGGAAGAGAAAACAGCTGTAAAGTGAGACTGCACGGTCAGAAAACAGCGCAGCTCTGACATAAACAGCTTTTACAAAGAGATTTTTTCTTTGCACAGTTTTCGGTATTAAAACATACATATTGTAAGGGTCGTGTAACCATTTATCTAAACAACAAGCATAATTTTGCCGATGACAATATTCCTTAAAGAAGCCCATAGTGTGATCAATAGAGCTGCTAACACCCGAAAAAGAAAACTGCCATTTGGATGAACATAGCAGTTCATATCTATTCAGTACCCCCAGCAACTGACACCCGCCAATGCAGTTAGAACCAGAGGCGATTTGTCTCCCCCTGCCTCTCCCCAAAAGGCCCGCAGGCGCTTAGGGAGACATACAGCCTTTCTTAACATGTAGAAGATGGTGGCAACCAAGGAAAGAGAACGGGGAAAAAAAAAGAAACTAATACAAATCAGGAATTTAAATGCAAACAATAACAATACAATTACTGCACTGTGTGATAATAAAGACTGCAATGAGGAGTACTCGGTAGAATCAGCATCAAGGGCCCCTCCCCCACAGCAGAACCCCCTCCTGCACCCCTGGATCTGGAGGGCGGACACCCTATTGATTACAAACAGTGTACACAATAAACACACTGCCCCACAACATAGTATGTGAACAGTAGTAAGAAACAGGCAGCACTATAACATAATAAAGAATATGTATATTTTAATAACAATGTAAGATACCAAGGCTACACGTAACAAAGCAAACACAAAAAATAAATTAAACAACATTTCTAAAAATAAATTGTTAGAAAAATGCTTAAAATAACTACCACCATGAGTTTCTGTCCCTTTATTTTAATATTTTACATCTATTTTTTTTTTTTTAACAAATAAAATTTGCTTAAAAAAAGTGATAATCTTGCTGCTGTATGAATTCTGAGCAAATTGTTGAAATCTTTGGAGCTATAAATAAAAATTACATTTGTATGGAAGCTGTATAAACCTGAAAGGGCAATTAAAGTATATGAGTATATAATTTATTAGTATTGTGCTCAGCACATACTGGAGGTGTGGGTCAGTCCATTTATAAAAGAATTATGACTAAGCAGGTAAATCCTGTGAACTGTGAATCAGATCCTAACAGGTGCTTTCCACATTCAGAGACAAAAATCTTTTAAGCCAAAGGGGAAATGCACCCCCCAAAAATGTCCTGGATTCAATGGAACAGCCATGTTTATGCTGGATCAACATTGCAGGAAAATAGGCTGAACTGGATGGACTTGTGTCTTTTTTCAGCCTTATAAACTATGTTACTATGTTACTATTGAGTCATTCCCCAGAGTCTCAATTCCCCAGTCTTTCCTTTCACCCCTACATGATGGCTGACATCAGGCTAAGACAACACCAGCACACAGTCAATTAGGTAAAAGTGGGCAGTGCTCCGGTGACATCACTTATGAATCACCAGCACACAGCCAATCAAATCTAGTAGACAGTTCATCTGTGACGCTTTTATGTTGTTCCCTACCCCTGCTAAGGTGCGGCAAAGAAAAATTGGAAAAATGGAGAAAGAAGAGGTCAAAAAATGGGCAAAAAAGTAAAAAAAAATCATTTTTAACTTTAGTAAATTTTGCCCAAAATCTTAATAAAGGATTTTAAGATTGCTTGAAGCAATGGTGTGTGTATAAACAGCAATATCCTCATAATATCTGATGTGCAAATTAAATGTAAGGCTTTAACATCGGTGTTAGGCCTCTGTGCACTTGTCAATTTTCGGCAACATTACAATGAATCTTTGGAATACAGACTGAATATGCAATGACATATGACTGTATTTTTGCTCTCGGTGCCAAGCCAATCTCTTTCCCTCTGCACGCTGATACAATTCCCTTCACTTCCTGCTTCCTGTTAGATTTTTGACAAATTAATCAAGTTTATTAATCAATCATATGTAAAATGTCTTCTTTGTTTGCTCAATTTGCCGAAGATCCAACAGTTCCCCTTTAAAAGGATGCTTTTTTGAAGCAGGCATATGTTTCTGGTCTATAAGTCATAGAATCTTCTGTATGCTAATCTGAAGTGCTATATCTCAGAAACCCAAGGACTTGTAGGATAATGTGCCCATGTTCCCTACCATTTCCCCCCTGCCGCTCTTCAGCTAGTTCTGTAGTCTTCTCCCCAATACACCCCTTAATTCTGACACAACATGTCTGAATCACATTATTTAGATTGTAAGCTCTATGGTTCAGGGACCTCCATCCTCTTGTTTCAGTTATGACCTGGCGCTTAGAGTGATGTATCTTCTTGATTATATGTTTGTAATTTACTTCACTTCTTCTTTGTTAAGCACTTTCCCCTTGTCTGTATTATAACTGTATTGTTGATTGTACAGCACTGCATAACCTAGTGGCACTATATAAATAAAAATATACATACATACTGCAAGGTTTCATTCCAAATGGTAGAATCAAGGTCTGCTTCTAACCTGAGCCTTAAAAGAGAACTAAAGCCAAAAAAAAAAATAACATATTATAAAACTTACTAGGCACTAGATGGGAAGTCCTCACTTTGATCGGCAAATGAGTTGCTTACCTTCAAGAGCGACAGTAGTTTCATAGCTATCACTATAGCTATGAAGCTGCGCTCTGGCTCCCCCTCTTGACTGGCATCAGCGGTGCAGAGCAGCATCAACGTCATCATGCATGCTTCAGGCATGCGCTCTGATGATTTTGCTGCTCGGGGTGGCTCCCCCTCCTGACCAGCATCAGTGGTGCAAAGCGGCGTCAACGTCATCACTCCTGCTTCAGGCATGCGCTGTGATGATTTCGCCCTTAGCGATAGCTATGAAACTGCTGTCGTTCTTGAAGGTAAGCGACTCAGTTGCCCATCAAAGTGATGACATCCCATCTAGTGGCAGGTAAGTTTTATAATATATTATTTTGTTGTTTTTTTTTTTTTGGTTTTATTTCTCCTTTAACATGTCCTGATGTATCCTCCAGTCCACTTCTCTTTAACAATAGCATTACAGATGAAGAACCAGTTATACAAATACAATCGTAATTCTAGGGACTAGCAACCTGCAGTGCAACCCAATTACTAAGGCAGCATAAGGTTACTTAGTTTAGCTCTGTAAGTCTTTTTAAATATGCATCTCGTGGGGCTGACATGAATACAGAATGATTGCATTTCATAGCCCTTTTAAGAGCAATTCCTTATACCTGTCTTCAACGTTTTTGCGGATCCGGTAGCCTTGCAATAGCAGCTATACTGCATAATAGACTATGTGCAGTTAAATGGGAGTTATACCTAGCTATGTGAATTGTATTCTTAATACAGTCACGTATAGGAAAGTCTGCATTCCCAGCTACCCACTGTGTGAATTCAAAGATGCTTTGTTTTCTGTCTTATTCTCATACTAGTTTATGTAGAAGAAATCTGAACGCTATTTTTTATTTTCCAATTTATGTTTCATGAAAAAAACACAAAATATCAATAAACCTGATTCAAACCCTCTAAGTCTAAGATAGACTTAAGCCTTTTGTGGTATTAAATTCTAGATCTGCATTCGGTTGGGTGCAGTCAAACTATCAGCAGTGATATTTTTTTTCTTTTTTTTTTTAAGAAGAGCTTGCTGTAAAAGATTTCTTTCATTCCATCAGCTGGTAAACAGCAGTGCTATCTCCCAACGCCCTTAATTTTATCAGACTCATGCTCCCCAGACTTACACAATATCACTGCAGTGAAAAGAGAGAGCCTCTTGTGTCTCATCAGTGGTCACTTGACTAGGCTCTTTGTCATCCTTCCCCGAAATTGGAACCATCCCAAATCTCTCACCTTACAGATTGGCTAAGCATTAATATACTGAGCGGTGCAGGAGACATATAGACAGTTGTAAAGAGACATTATAAATACTTCTTGCCTGCGGACTGATCTGGATTATTTATAACTAGCTCTAAAAATTGAATTCAGCTCTCTCAATCATCAGGGTAAACAGAATCATATCAACCTGTATTCATTAGTGGATCAAGACCTTCCAGGGACACCTGTGCAAGAGCTGGATTTTAGGCATCAGACGCCTTCGGTTAGAAATTGCAGCAGAATGGGCCCGAAGCTTTTATTCTGGGTTGCAGGAACTCAATTCTGCTCTGATAGATACTGCTAGTAAAGAACCATCCAGAGAACTATGGAAAACCATTTGTTCAATGGGTATATTGTGACAGTTAACATTGTAAACACAAAACGAATCAGTTGTTATCGTAGTAAAATAATAACTTATACTTGAATCATATATTCCAGCAAAACCAAATAACCCCACAAGCCACCTACCTCTCTCATCTGTCGCAAATACACCCTTCTATACAGAGAGGTCCTACAAACTAGAACCTATTTACAAGTATTCCCACCCTATTGCTTTCTGGTAAAGGACATAACAAAAGAATATAAAACAAATATGTCACTTCAAAGTAACAGAACCTGTTGTGGGACTTTCTCATTGAGTCCTGATTGATAAATACCAGTGTGTGTGTGTGTGTTAAATACCGTATTCCTTATCTTCTCGCAATCAACCTTTTGTCCCCACACTGAAAAACCTGTTTGATTCTTGGTCTTTTTATATGCACTGTACAGAAAGTTCTTAAATATGCAGCCACTCATCAATTGTCTCATGTGAAAGCATTATTGATTTTTCCCTTAAAAAGATGAAAATATTAAAAGCACTATCTTTAAGCGCACTCAATGATACTCTTATTATTAAAGAGTAAGTGGATTTTCTCAGCCAAGGCAAGCAACATGACATTCTTAAACAACTGGATATGAAAGAAAAAAATAGTCTTCTATGCACAACATGGCACTGGTGTGTATTTAAAAGAAAACAATATTACTTATATGAAATATACATTTTTGGCATTAATAATTTCTTATACCTTGACAAAAGGCATCACCAGAAGAATTTGTTAGCTTCTCCATAGACCTGGCATGCGATCAGCAAACCGGGAATCTCAGAGCGAATCCTGGAAAGTTCCATTTTAAACTCCCTAAATGCACCTGTTCTTTAACAGTGATGGCAGACTACTAAAGTAGGGGCATTCCCACCAATGAAGAAGATGACTGGCACCTGTAAATCTAAACTGGGTTTTCTGCAGTATATCACAGCTATTTTCCTAATCTATAATCCAAATCCAGGGCTTTTATCGGTTAGGTTACTTTCATATTACTACTTGGTGCAGCACAGTTTGTAGAGGGAGGCAGAGCTAGGAGCCATCTAGAACCCAGGATCCAGACAGCTCTATACAGGTGCCCTACCATCAACCATAGATGCTACAGCTTCACACCAATGACCACCCACCCACCTACCTACTACTACCCATTCTTACCGCACCATCACTCATAGATACTACAGCTACTCACTATTGTCCACCCACCCACCTACCTACTACTGCCCACACTCACTGCAAAAGATGTAAATTTGGATAGTCAACCAGAGGCACTAAAAGATCATTGCCCTTGGCAATAAGTACACTTCTGGTATGCTAAAAAAAATTAAAATTAGTCAATAAGTAAATCATTTTACCTTTAATAAGGGAATAAATGAATAATTGACAATCTGTAAATGCCTGGGATTAGGACAGATTTGCTTATTGTTCTTTCCATTTCCCAGGTGGACACCCCAGTGGTGTCCACCTCCTGCTATTACACCCCACAATTCCATAGTCACTAACTGAACCACAGTCTACCAACTGGATTTGTCTGAAGTGAACGGGTAAACCTATTCGAAAGCATGACATTTATCTATTTAAGTTTAAAAATTGCATTCTCTGGTACTTTTCCTAAATATGAATTAACTAAAGCACCACAGAAAACTATGGGTGAGGTCTATGGTATATAACAGCATGGCGGCTATCATTAAAGATAAAACATAAAGAAAGCAATAAAATGCATCAATTCAACTTCAAATATAACATTTTACAAGTGCTGTATTTGGGTAACTGAGATGCTAACCCAAATGGGAATTTGATTTTTTGGGTATTACCGGTCTTTTAACAATATACCATTTCTAATACCTGTCCATCTCTCTGAAATGATACAACATTCAGTATTGTTTTCAATAACGACACTACTGGGTCCTACCCCTATATGGTTGACTTTTAAGTATAACTTTTAAAAACCTTAATGGTATTAGCTCCTAGGTGCTGCCATTACAGAGGTGGGAAAAAGGAAACAAAATAAGTAAACCCACATCTCCTGCATCATGTGACATGCACAGTAACAAGGAAATGCAGAATTAGGTTCCAGAATTAGGTTTTATAAACAAACCAACCATTAGTCCTCCTGCATGCACAGACAGGGCAGGGCAGTCTTTACCTCATTAATACTCATTTTCAGGACCAAACATCCCTAACGAGCATGTGCAAAGTGCTTTTCAAGGCAACATGTCAGCTACCTCATTATACTTTATTATTTTTTTAATATATAATTAACTATTATTTTTTTATGAATAACCATTGCTATTCAAACATATGTACAGAGTCATTTACTATATTATACTTGATAAAGTGTCGTTTTAGGTAAACAGAAACCTAAGAATTTCCAGGGCTACGCCCAACATGCTTCTCCAGTCCTGTACAATGCTAATTATAGGGATGAGTACAGAAAAGTCCTGGGGCAAGAAAAAAGAAATAACCACTGAAATGTCTTTTTCTTCCTTGCTGTGAAATGCCACGTGAAAATGGCAACCTTGTTATCTAGAAATGATGAGATACTAAACTTGAAACTATATTAAAATTTAAAATGTGCTCACTCGCCCTCTCCCATTCCCCTTCGCTTCCTAGCAGAGATAGAAGAGGTCTACATTAATTTTAAAAATGTCAGGCCCATTCCCTACCTAAATGCCCCTAACATCTTATTTTGTTTTAAGTGAGGGCCCTGAATTAAAACCTACTATTGTCCTCTTGACCTAAGACTTCCCCCAACCCATATTTTCTTGTGTGGCGAGTTGTGACCCACCCTATAAGTATTGAGGTGAGGGTCCTTTTTAAATTGTATCCCCAAAATAACATCGATTTTATCATTACCTGCTCTTCCAGCTTCCTACTTCCTACCCGTGCGGTTGTCCAGGATGAGATTTTATATACAAAGTCCTCAGTCCTCTCATCATCAATTAAGTAGTCCCTGGGATAGCCAACAATTCATCTTCCTTCAGACTCCTTTCAATCAAATGTAATCTTTCAATCTTTAGCTAACCTCTGCCAGAAATAAAAACCCAAGGAGTGGACCTCTCCTTTTTGTGTTTCACTTGTGACCTACTGACTGATAGATGTATGTCCTTTCAGGGGGATGCCTTAACATGCTAACCACTGAGTACAATAAAGAGATTTTCAAGTCACTCCACATTTACTTGTATCCGACTTTAATCCATTTTGCAATTGTTTTCCTTTTTTTCTCTTAAATGACAGGTTGCCAGCAACACAACTACTGAATGACATCACAACCAGCCAATCCATGATGCATGCTAAACTGGGAAGGACTCCGATTAGCTAGCGGCAGTGACAATCAGTAGGCCTATCCCCAGTTCCATTGAGAACCAGCAGAAATCATGGAAGTGGAATGTTTTATGGGTTAGCGTTAAGGCAAATAAGCCAACTAAAAAAATGGTTTCTTATCAAGTATGGCTGCAATATTTGACACTGACAGGCATAGGAGTGCTCTCGTTTTACTCAAAAGAGAAGCAATGGCGAAAATAGTTTTGCAAGTCCATTCATACTGTATACCAGGGGTGGGCAAATGTTTAAGCCATCAGGCTGCATGAACGGCCCGATGGCTTCAGAGGGCCGGGGGAGTGTGCCTAGCATGTTGATGCCTATGGTACTAAGCCACGCCCCTCCATTTTAATATTGTCCTGCGGGCCGGTCTGTTACTTCTTGAGGGCCACAGGCCATAGTTTGCCCACCCCCTGCTGTACACTGAGAAAATGAATCTCAAAGGGGAAAAAACACAATTATAGAAAACTAAACAAAAATAAAATATAATGTAAAAATCATGTGTTTTAGGGCAATGTATTTGAAAGAACTAAAAATACTTTTAATTTTATAATCCCTCTAATTTCTTTTTTTTTTTTTGGGGGGGGGGGGTGAAATACATTTTAAATGTGTAGAGCATATGCACATTTTAATGTAGGCTTCTCTTTAAGCCTGATGTTGTTTTTTATCAGTTCCGCAGTCAGCTGATCTAGTTAGATATTTATGCGCCTCCGTAAGCTACAATGTAATGGAAATCACCCCCCAGTGTTTATACAAAGGTTACCTGTCCATTTGTATGCAGCGCAGATGGATGGAAAGTCAAATGCGCAACAACTAATGTTTAGTCTACAATGGGTATTTGTTTCTTATCTGCATTCAGATTCTGTTGTTGGCTTCATTAGTCTCAAAGAAAAATGAGTTGTGACTAACAAGACTACTGGACCGTTTGGAGATGGACCCCTGGACCAACAGTGATATGAAATCAATAATCATTTGTTTCTTCGTGTGAGTCAACTGATAAGAAAATGTCACCGGTACAATTAGTTAGGCATTTGCCTCTGTTTAGTTGCTCTCATTCTTCTTATGAACTGGGCCGGGAAACTTTTTGGGCAAAGTTTCTTTAATATTGAAAATACCAAAAAAGAAAATTCTCATTTGGATTGCCATGACAGTTCTTCAAATACGGCACTTGTGAAAAGGTTATCTTTCAAATTAAATTCATGAATTCTTCTTTTGTTTTCTGTCTGTTTTAATTTTTAGTAGCCATGCCATCTGCCAATCTCACCCAGTACCATTGTTTAATATGTTGCTATAGATAATGCGTATTTATAAAGTGTGCCCGGAAGCCCATTTTTTAAAACTAAATATGAAGGGGGTTATTCTCTAAAGTCCAGATTTGACTGTCGAATTCCCAAACAGTGGATTCCCATAGCAAATCTGCGACTGCGACAATTACCCCATTGTAAAATCGCAACTGCGATAATATTTCCATAGAAAAGTTGCGACTGTGAGAATATTCTCATTATAAAGATGCAACTGCGACAGTTGCAGTCTATTGCAACTACTGTCTTTAGCTGGCGAATTCACACCTTTATGTGACAATTCAGACTTTAGAGAATAACCCCCTAAAAGGTAAATATTGAGCATATTTAAAATATGTATTATATAAAGCACCTTGGAAAACAATGGGGCTGGGTAAGGTCTCTTTATCAACATGGCTGCAATCATCAGGGGCGGTTCTGGCCCTATTGATGCCCTGGGTGAACTGCCTCTTGACCTACCCCCCCCC
>WMED01004259.1:0-20982 GCA_019650415.1 Pipa parva
ATTGCGACAATTTTCCCATAATAAAATCACGACTGTGACAATATTCTCATTATAAAGACGCAACTGCGACAGTAGCAGCCTATTGTCACTGTCTTTATCTGGCGAATTCGCACCTATACGCAACAATTTGGACTTTAGTGATCGTTTGTGCTTTATTTTAACTGCAATATTACCTTGGAGGGTAAGTACAAAAATCCATTCCACCAGGCTAGATATCTATCAAGAGTACAGGCTCCAGCTAATCAATGGAAGAACAATAATCCAGTCTACATGTGCACTGGCATTGGCT
Source organism: Pipa parva (assembly GCA_019650415.1). Taxonomy (NCBI): domain Eukaryota; kingdom Metazoa; phylum Chordata; class Amphibia; order Anura; family Pipidae; genus Pipa; species Pipa parva. The sequence continues at coordinate 290 of WMED01004259.1, forward strand.
TTCTTGGCAAAGGATTATTTATCAAATACATCAATTATGTGTTATATACAAAACAAAAGAAGTACACACAAAATATTGGGGAAAAAAGGGTATTTTAATTTTAGATGAAAATAAGAAAACCCTTCACTTACAACAGTTCTTCAGATTATTCAGATTATTCATCACTTAAAAAAAAAATTAAATTACAAAATTAAATTTTCTTCTCTAAACACATTGTATAAACTTTCTCTTCTAAAATGAGCATTTTGACATGAAAACGACACGTCCAAGCTCTAATTACACAGGTGATAGCTTCGTGTGAAAAATTTCACAGTTCATTTTATCTGTAACTTTTACAGATAGATAAATACAGATACATATATACGACACCAATGTATATAGACACGACACCTTTTATTGAGACCATTTTACTTTTAAAACTCTAAGTTTAATATCTTTTTTTTCTTTAAGGCAATTATTTCATTTACAAAAACAGAGGTACTTGTGTTCCTTTTAAATCAACAACTATCAATGTTCCTGAGGCATGAAAGATTTAAAAAAAGATGAACAATAGTCATGCTTCTTCTGCTGTTCACTCCTAATAATTTGGTCCTTTTCTAAATGGATCCCTTCTCATAATTGCACCATAACATAAAGATGGATCACAAACTCCTGCCTGACCAGGAGGGCCTTGCACACCTGGAAGTCCACGTTCTCCTTCTCTTCCAGGAGGACCCTGTGGTCCAGATCTCCCATCTTTACCTATACCAGGTGAACCAACAGGTCCTAAAATAGATACAGATAAAATTAAACAAAAATGTTGTAGTTATTATTATTATGCCTCAAATAGAAGATTGTGATCTTGATAAATGTTACTTGCACTTGGCTCATTAAAGGGCCACTATAGTGCTGATATAACTGCACACATACATATAAAACTCCTTTATACTAAGCCAACTGCTGACATAAATAGTTAAAAAAGGTTTAGGGAAGAAATAATACTTTCAGTTTGCTTCTCTTCATTAGTTTTCCTGAGAGCTGACATTTTCCATCCCCCTCCTCTTTCTGTTCTGCAAGTCAGGCAACATGAGAAGAAAAATCGGCCTGACTGCAATTGGTTAAACAGTGTCCTGACCTTTTGGTCGCATAAATTAAGTTGGAATGCAGGAGATTACAGAAGGAACGATAACTTGTGCACATGTGCTAAGTAGTAAGTAGGACAAAAATGTCCAGAGGAGGGTACCTTTTCATGGAAAACTGCCCAGTACACATCACACACACATTTCCTGATGCCGGAGTTTATCAGTGCTGCCTACTCAATCATTCTGCATCACATGAAACATCTACAGAGGAGAAACACTTCTCACTAAGGTATAGTACTGCATATGTAAATTTGACTATAGTTCCCCTTTAAGGTCTCTCTCCTGTGTACTAGATATTATTACAATGCAGCCCTACTACATTCCCCTCTCATGCAAGGTAGTCTTTTTTACTTCAGAAGTAGTGGATTAGATACCCACAGGTACACTATAAAGCAAAATGTTTGGTAGTGCACTGAGAGATACCTGGCTGCTAGGAATAATTTCTAACACTGTGGGAACTTCCAGTTAATCAGAAATTCACCTGACCCACCAGAAGCACAATGTATGATAACATGGTGCAGATGAAAAACATCAATGTTTTGGGGGGCGTACCTCCATGTCTGGATATTAATTACATTCTTAGAAAAAGTGGAGTATGCTCTAGGATGTGTGTTGCAAATATAAAGCCACAGAAAGAGTCAGTTATCCCATTAGTCTATAAGGTATGGGGTGTAAAAGCTTCAGGACACTGTGGATGTACGATGATGATTTGTTACATGTTAAAAGTTATAAATTTCCTTTTAATTTAATACACAGTTGTAACAGTTTCAGCATGGATTCTGCTGAGCATGAACAGGTCACTGGTTAAACAGCCAGACAACTCATAATAGCAGAAAAAAACTAATAAAAAGGTACATTACAAAAAGCTTTTTATATATATTAAAATGGCAAGCTTGTATTTTGTTTTCCTTTTAAAGCATTATAAAATTGTAATTATGATTTATTACTAAATAAAATGACATTTAACATACTAGATAAAATTACCTGGCAGCCCTGGGGGACCCTGAAATCCTGGTTCACCTTCACCTTTACTTCCCTTTGGTCCTGGTTTACCTGGATTTCCTGCATTGGTAAAGAACTTTTTTTGTTATAGGAAACATAAATGTGATTATGCTGTGACAGTCAGTAGAGTTTACTAGCTACAGACAACTAGCATTTAATGACCTTCTTTCCTTCACAGGTACATTGAATAAAGATTAAGGAAAGTTGTTTGTCTTTACATTCTTTACAAATGAAACAAGGTAACTTTATGATGAACCATAGCCTAAAATACCTACAATCCTTAAATGAACTGCAGCACCACTTCCATTAAAAATGTCCTGCTGTCCCTATACCATCTCTATCCAGTGTATGAGCTTACAATAGGAGAACAATGATCATCAGAAACATCATAAAGAGCTCAAGAATGTTTGGCTAAGCACTATTCAAATTTTGTTTTTAAAGAAAATATATAAAAATAGTAAAATAGTTTCACAGTATAGAACTCTTAATTAACATTTAATTCCATGGATTATTAGTGGTGGTTAGTTTGGTTACTACATGATCATTTTTTCCCCCAGATATTTCTCACATTGACACACTGTAGTCCTGAGGTCAGGATATTCACATCCAACACTTCTAGGAATTAACACTTCATTGGTATCCTTGTTGGAGTTGGCACACTATATCATTTTTGAACTCTATTACACCAAGGACTGTAACCATGACGTACTTTGTTAGGGACAAATGCCAACAGCTCCTGCTGCCATGTGCTTCTCTCTCATCATCCTCTGGGGACTGATTAGAAACTTTGCTACATTTTGATTACTATTACATAAAATACAGTAGCATGTATTCAATACTATAGGTAAAAATACTGTATCTACAACCTCTGAGAAGGGAATTTTAGTCAGGCTACAAAAAGAGAATAAAAAAGGTAATCAACAGGCATTGTTTGTCATCTGGAATATAAACAAAAGAATGTAACTAGAGCTTTCAAATCTGAGTGAATGTTTTGGGATAGCCTCAATTTTGGAGGCAATTTTAATAAGAGGCAAATTTTTGTCCAGCAGTTTAAGCCAGTATGGAGGGAGAATTATCATTTTAGGGTAATACAAATGATTTTGGAAGAGTACTCTAGTTGAGTCAAACAATTTCATCTGTATTTGATTGAGCTGTTGTAACTCAGTGTGTCTAGGTTTTTTAGCCTTGTCTTGTCTAGAAACTGACCTCTGGGAATCTATTTAAATGTGTCAAATAAGGGAACAATTTAATTCAGAGTAGGTGGGTATAGGCATTCAGAATATGATTCAGTGCTTGGTAAGGAAATCATTCCAGAGGCTTGCAAAAGGATAGTGTGGTACAGTTGGTTATCAGTTCATACATTTTCTAATAAGAGCCCAAGAAATCAATTCAAGGGAGCCGAATACTAGAACTTACAATTATATAAACAATGTCAGGCAATATATATATATATATATATATATATATATACATATATATATATATACAGTATGTACACTGCATCTCTTCCAAACTACCAAATTCCTAAATTCACATTTTGGAGCATCCAACTGATGGAGCCTCAATAACAACTCCCTGCTGCCTTACATAGTTAGCAGGAAACACTGAGCATTCTAGCTTAAATGTAAATCTCCAGCCAATCATCTAGCCTTAGGAAAATAAGCTAGGTTGGGGTGAAAGGTGTACCTTATAGAAAAAAATACTAGTTGGAATAGTAAGAAAAAATGAAGGAATTATTCATAAAGTTGTGAAATGGTCAACTTCTTAGATTTCCAGCTGTTTTTTTTCTGCTAAAGCATTCTGCAAAGTTTTTTTTAATGCTCTCCATTAAATAGGCGAAAAATCAGGAAAAATATTTGAACAAAACAAACTGAAATCAAAAGTTCAGGCATCTTTTAATCTTTATAAATATCTTTAAATATCACAAAACCTTTAAAAACATTTGTAAAGAATCAACTTTATGGGGGTTTTCAAGATACTGAGAGTCCTATTTAAGGAATAAGATATTCATTTGGGCAATGTGGAGGCTTAGTGGTTAGTACTGCTGCCTTGCAGTACTGGGCTCTGGGTTCAATTTCACCCTGGACTTCCTCTACATGGAGTTTGTATGCTCTCCCCACACCTGCGTGGGTTTCCTCCGGGCACTCTGGTTTCCTCCCACAATCCAAAAATATACATCTGTCTATGAGTGTGTGACTCAATATGGAAACTAGATTGTAATCTCCTCGGGGCAGGGACTGAAGTGAATGATGAATCTCTGTAAAGAGCTGCATAATATACCAACGCTATATAAAAAAATGAATAAATACAAAAAAAAACAAAATATTAATTCTCAATTTGCTTGGCAGAAATTACACACGGGGTAGAGATTGCTATCAGAGCCTTCTCTCTTTTTTACATATAATTTCCAGCATACATGCAAATGTTGATGAACAATGGCCATTTTTACACTAGTGTTTGGCCACCGTGGGTATTATTTCCAGACTTGCATTAAAAACACATTGTGTTGAATAGCCTGGCATTTTTAATGTGCCAGGCATAAACATAATGCTTGTGTTGAACTGAGTAGTCTAAATAGACCAAAGTTGTAGCATTTCACAACTCAGATGCCCACAAACAATACATATGGTGTAGCCTATACCTCCCATTGCTATGATCCCACTGAGAGCAGTTGTCTGAATATTAATGAGCTCAAACAATGGCATCATTATTAGCTTACTTTGAAGACAAATGTGCATAGTTTCATTCTGAATTATGTATGAAACAATGACCATCAGTAAGATTTAACAGACACTGAAGTCTGAAAAGTATCAAGGGTAATGGGAGTTAACGGAAAGTAAACAAAACTTGTAATTATTGCTTTGGGAAGGGGGTATGATTGATGTTTGTATCTGAGTGTATGTGTGCTACCCAGCACAATTTCAAGCTGATAATAAGGACTGGAGTGCAGGGGACCCATCAATATCAAAATATTTACTCCTTTCCCCTTTTTTCCTCCCATCTGATCTGATTGTGCCTTTTACCACACTTTGCAAAATCCCTCATGGTGCACCACTAAGACACAGACTGATATTTCTCATGATTACTGTAAGTTTAGTTTAATCGGAGCTTGTGGATGCATAGTGATTACCCAGACATTCATTTTTAAAACATACTTCACATTTGCTCAACTTTCTCTGCTCACCTTCAGACAATGTAACTGTCAATTGTCTTTACAACATCCTTTCTACACGATGGCAGAAAATTATCTAAATGCATAAATTAATTCACTGAAAATAATGACTACATAAGGACTCATAGAAAACATACCTTTAGATCCTGGAATGCCTGGATGACCTGATGGGCCCCCAAGACCAGGAAATCCAGTTCTTCCTGGAACCCCAGGGTGACCTCTTGGACCTTCAGGGCCAACTGGGCCAGGAGGTCCTGGCTGTCCAGGGGATCCTTCCTGGCTCTTACACTGATCACATGTCTGCAGTCTTTGATTATGAAGTACAGATGGTAACTGGGCTAACAAATATATAATACAAAGAAAATATCATTTTAATTCAATTGTATCTGCTTATTAAAGTGATTTGGTCAGACACATTTTAAACATCATGTCATATTTACATTATCAAGTGGAACTTGCCAGTCGAGTGATACATATGTAAAAACTCTTTACTTGAATATATGTTGACCGTGTCCTCATTACAAAATGAGTGTTTCTAATTCCAGAGATCCAATATAGCCACATCAATGATAGCCTTATATTTATGTTATAAAATCAGTAGGATAAACACTCACATGTATGTATTAGTATGAGAAAAATCAGGTGTTATTCAGTTAATGCTTTAGCTTGCCAAAAGCCAGTAAAATGTGTGATTTATATGAATATTAAATAAAATGTCTAGTCTCCAGTTGATTCCTAAATGATACTTACAAACATGTGAGCTTTTAACTAGGTTTACTATGAATTTTACCTACAAGCAAGTTAGTTCCAGTGTTAAGGACAAGCTTGGTGATTTATTGCAGGCACAGGACAAGGTTTGCTCAGCATGGTGAGAAATACATTTCATATATTTTTATACAGGGAGGGGTAATGGAGCACAGGATGATACATATAATACACATGGAATAGGAACTTTGCTTACTTGGCATGGAAAGTTGTTGGCGGTAAATTTGTTTTGTATTAGACACTAATCTTGTCAATGGACATTTTGTGGACCGCTGACAGGGACACCTGGATGTAGGGGCATCACAACCTACCACCATCCATCCAGCTGCCTGCCCACTCCAACAAGTCATTGTCTAGGGAGAGTTAAACAGATTTTTATTGGACAGGGGTGTTTGTGTAGGGGTTGATGTGCTTCAAGCAATCACCCTGGTTGACCCTGGAGCTTGTAACTGCCCTAATACTGTTTAGTGAATGGCTACAGCTGGGGTTTGCTTTGTATTTCTGAAGATACCCAAGAATTTGAGTTAAAACAGCTTTAACTGGGGTTTATACAATGACATAAAAACTACCATTCTGATTATTTATTGAACAGCCATTTTTGATGTACCTCATTGTGAACATAGAAAGCTTAAAATATGAAATGCTTAATCAAAAATAAAATATAAAGTAATTTACTATGACTTTGTAGTTAATGTTGAAAATATTATCCAAATAAAAATGCACTTAAAACTGTTTTTTTTTTTTTATTGGAAGTTTGCAATACTCAATGCAAACGTTATTCAATATAGCATAATATTATTTGGTTTGTAAACTTACATTTCCTACTTGATGACATAAATACATTGCAACAACATACCTTTCACAACATCCATGCAAATTTGTCTTATATATGCTTCAGATAGCTCTCTTCCCTGTTTCAAAAATGAATTGAATAATTATATGTTGAAATCCCAAGGTAACCACATATCAGAAGCAACTTAGTTCTTCACATACCGACTGTCCTTTTGGTCCAGGTAGTCCGGGTGTCCCTCTCTCCCCTTGTATTCCCCTGGGACCAGGGGCACCAGTTTCTCCTGCTCTGCCAGGTTCTCCCCTCATTCCACTAACTCCATGAGATCCAGGATCGCCAGTGTCTCCTTTCTGAAATTGAGAGGAAATGAAGGATTAAAAAATGTAGACTCTAAAAATATTCATCTGTGGTCAAGTATTAACATATTAAAGCCTTCCTTTTCATAGTTATCTGCATCACTGCTTTTGTATCAGTTCGTATGTGTTCTGGATTCAGTTTTTATCAGTTCGTATGTGTTCTGGATTCAGTTTTTATCAGTTCGTATGTGTTCTGGATTCAGTTTTTATCAGTTCGTATGTGTTCTGGATTCAGTTTTTATCAGTTCGTATGTGTTCTGGATTCAGTTTTTATCAGTTCGTATGTGTTCTGGTTTCGGTTTGTATCGGTTCGCAGTGCCGGCTCTGTCAGTTCGTATGTGTTCTGGATTCAGTTTATATTGGTTCATATTTTTTCTAGGTAATCTACCAATATTCGAACCTTCCTCAGATCTGCAGTGTCAGATTTCATCTAATCTAAATCCAAACTGCACCATAATTTACATATCTGCAATTATTGTTAAAATCCTCTACCATTTGTTTTACTGTACAGTAATTACCTCTCCTCTGGAACCAGTGTTTCCAATTTCTCCCTTGAAGAAAAAAATATGAAAGATTTGTGATAGTTATTTGACAGTTATCTATACATTTTTAAAGTGTACAAAAAACAGAAAAAAACACCATGTTACAGAATAAATAATTTTACAGACTCAAATACAGTGGAATTAAGGGTTTTATCATAAATAATACTAGCAAATACAATAGTAGGGAGGGAAATATTTACTCACTACTACTATTTATGTGCCTGAACCAGATGGCAATGGGAAAAGCCAAGATCTATGATGTCACCCTTTACCTGTTTAAAATACAGATTTAATCTATTACCATAATAATCCCCACCCACCTTTAAACATCTGTTGGTTTCTGTACCACAGGGCAAGATTTTGGTGGATGGTCACTAAAGTCAAAAGTGAAAGTTTTTGGACTAGTTAAGGCTGTCGAAGCTGCCTATTTTTTTTATCAATATCACTGTTTTTGCCTATTTACAAAGCAAATTTTATGGCCAGACTTGTTGCCTTCCTCAAGCTGGCATCAACCCATTCATTTCTATGGAATTGTTTTTGCCAAAGATGACAAATATTTTCCATCAATGAAGGATATCTATCTGAAATATTGATCAACTGATCAATATTGATTTATTTTGAGGGGGAAAATGTTATTGCTCCTTTATATATAAGGGGAATCAAAAAGTACAAGGAAATAAAAATTTTCAAAGAGAAAGTTATAGATGGAATTAGTAAATATCCACTCAAAGTCGATATTTGCTCATCATCATCATTCAGTGGCATTCTATATCTCTGTTACACTGTTGAATGATGATGAATAAATATCCCCTTTGAGTAGCTGGTAGCTGATGCTGTGATGAGTAGTTAAAGAATGCCGTTTGTGAGCTTTCTAACATTCCATTCATGAAGGATATGAGAACTGCTGTATATGGGAAAGAAAAACAGTAGAGGAAACCCAATGGGTTATTAGAAATATGTTCTCCAGGTTAAACACAAAATAATCCACAAATTTATTTTCTTCCTTAATGCTGCACTAATACTACAATTACTCAACTCAGTTTTACTTTTTAATTTTACTCAATAGTTTTCAGACTCTAATAAGGCTATTTACTGCAATGACTGTGTGCCTTCAGTAATAATGTATTGACTTCTTACTGTTCCATATTTACATTTTACAGTGGACAAATAAGATGAATATGTTTCTTAGGTTATAGGTTATTTTTGTACTACATACCTTTAATCCTTGAATGCCCATGAAACCATGTTCTCCTTTTTGGCCCTTTTAATGGTCACAACAGAAAATATGAATAACTGTTCAATAATACTTCACTAAAGACATGAATATATGATTGAAAATAGTTAAAAAAAAAAAAAAAAGGAATAAAGAAATAACTTTTGCCAGACCACTCTTAATATATTGAGAGATGTAGTTGCATTTGAGCAGGTTCAAAGGCGGCTACTAAAATAATAAATGGAATGGGCAAACTACCAAAATGGGGTTGTTTGGTATTGTTTAGTCTAGATAAAAGAAGATTAAGGTAGACCTAATAGCTACGTATAAATATATATCAGTACAGAGATCTCTCCCACAATCTATTTATACCAAGACCTGTAAGTATGACAAGGGGGCCTCCTCTGTATATAGAGGAAAGAAAGTTTCTGCATCTACATAGAAGGGGATTTTTTACTGTAAGAACAGTGAGGTTATGGAACTCTCTGCCTGAAGAAGTTGTTATGGTTAATTCCATTAAAGAGTTCAAAAGAGGTCTGGATTTTTTATTTTGGTGTAAGAACATTTAATTTATGGGTACTAGATAACTGGAGGTGGGATCTTGATCCAGGGAATTTATTCTGATTGTCATATTTGGATTTGGAAAGACTTTTTTCTCTGATATGAGGATAATTGTATCTTGCCTCATTGTTTTTAGCCTTCCTCTGGATCAACATTGCAGGATAATAGGCTGAACTGATGGACTTGTGTCTTTTATTCAGTCTTATAAACTATGTTACTTATTGCTCCCATTTGTTTAAATACTTGCCTTCTGTCCAACCCATACTTGCTTTTGATGTGAGTTACAAAGTTCACCCCCCTACCTAGCCCTTATTATTTATGGTCCCCTACACCTGTGAAATGAATCCTGTGTCTCATTATATGGCTATCTGCTCTTCCATCTTCTCTTCTGACCCATGAGACAGTCCAAGATGAACCTTTCCTTTCTACAAAGCCCTCAATCCTTTGTTAATCCACAAATTGCAACCGAAAAAGAAGGACCTTTGTTTTTATATTAGTACCATGTGGTGAAAGAGAAATGGTGGATACAAATCAATGGATTATTGTAGATCAATAAAAGAAGACTAAGGACACTGCCCTTCAGTTAGACTGTCTCATGGGTTTAAAGAGTCCACATCCCACTGAGCAAAAGGTTAGAAGAAACAAGAGGTCTGAGGTATATGTTTCCATGGCACATGTCCCCATCCCTCTGCTCTTGGTGAGAGTTTGCAGTTCAGTATGTACCCCAACAAGAATTTATAGGATATCTGCTAATTATTTGGCTTTTTTAAATTAAATTTATATATATATTTGGTTTCTGGCTTAACAGCTTAACTCCATGACTACTGGCTACATGTTCTTTTAAGTGGTTTGTTGCTTTGAATAAAATTATTATATCATTGCTGTTTTGTAGGGTTTTTAAGGTTGGGAACTGGTTGTTATTTAATTTAGTCAAATTTGTTGTTGAAATAAAACTGGAAAGTACTTTTTTTGGTTCAACAAAATTGCTCAGTAAATTTAAAGGTATACCTGACTTCCTCGTTCTCCCTGACTTCCTTTATCACCCTGAAACAAGAATAAAAATGTTGTTTTATAAAATAAAATAAATATAAGGTAATTTTTACACATTTACATGCAACACATATTTTTGACATGGAGATCACCCTGATGTTCACCCATTATTTTGCAAATTATTAGGGGAAATTATCAACAGGGGCATTGTTATAGAGGTTTAGTATCTTATGGCAATGAATCGGCAGTTGGCTTTCAGAATTCTAGCTTTCCTGTTCCAGTGAATGCTAACAGCTGATTGGTTGCTATAGGTAACTAGACATCCTTTAACATTGCTCCAGTTGAGGAATTCTCCTGTATAACTCCAGAAATCTTTTATGCATAAACCAAAATAAATTAAAGGTTTCATGAGAATCTGAATATATATGTGAAGAAATTAAATGTATGTCTTGTGGAAGCCAGGGTCCATTACACTTTCCCGCTAACTAGCAACTTGCTTGTGTCATTTAATCTCACTCTTTAATTATATTCAAGTGTGTATTCACTCAAAAGGAATAAGTTGCAGAAACTACAGTGTGTTTAGTCCCATTTTATCACTTAAGAATTCTATGTTGCAGTGTTATATTATTGAAAAAAATGTAAATATTAAATATCCATAAATCATATAATGCAATGTGGGTTTAGCTTAGATCATGACAGTATAGTCAGCCTTTACTAGTATTGCCACTGCATAATTTAAAATGCTTACATCCCTATTTATAGTGATCGATCACAAGCATTTACAGAAACACCACAAATCACTTCTTGACCTGGAAGTCTTCCATTCATAAAAGGGCTATAGTACCAGTTAGATAAAAGCCATACCAGAGCCTTGCCATAAACCCCCTGCTTCACCTCTTTTATCTTGCAAAGTCAAACAAAATTCAGAGCAGTATGCTTTGCTGAATTTGCCACACTAACACACTCTGATGCTCGATGAATAGGTTAAAGGTGCATGCACATGTTCACAAAGTAATCCAAGGTTCATAATATTGGGAAATTTTCAATAATATTGTAGTTGGTTATCTCATTGCTAGAGGCCTTCCAGAAAATTAATTCAAATTAATAGTTTAATAAGTAAAATCCAAAAGGCACATTTTCTTACTTTCCCTAATAATGCTACCTATAATTACATATGGCTATTTGCAGCAATGCATCTACACTTATTGCAGTGATCAACAACATGAGAATTTCATACATGACCAGTAATGGGTGGGGGGGGGACTTTATTACATAAAAAGGAAAAGTTAATGATTTTTTTCCAAAACTTAACAAATGCTTCCCCAGAATTATTTAATTTAATTTTTTAGCACACTGGTCAGATATCAGATTGAGCAAGGCTCAAACACTGTATGGAAGTGCACACAAGTACAGTATGAGTTAAAGTGGTGATAGAAAGTAGAGGAATAGAATCTGCACACACACACAGGGAGGTGTAGAACCTTATTTAATTAAACTATCAGTGCAAGATACAAAACAATAACATTTTGGGAGGGGTACAATCCATCCTTCATCAGGCCTGACTAAGGGTGGATTGTACCCCCGAAACGTTGCTAGATTGAGCAAGGCCCCAATATTTTGAAATGATCCTTACCAAAACTTTAGGGTGGTCAGGGCCCAAGCAACTGCTTTGCATTCAATATGTATTTTGTGACAGATCATCTCTATTTAACACAAGAACACTTAGTTGGTACTCACTATATCATCAGAGCAGTATTGAACACCCACATTTCCTATACAGAATCCTCTTGCCCCCCAACATTTTCAGAGCATACTGTGCTTTACTATAGATCTGTAAAACACTTACCTATCCCTACTCCCCTAGCTTTACAACATAAGTCCCTGTTGAACTGGTCAGGTATCTACCTCACTCTTTACTTTAATCTCCTATGTCCTGGTATAACCCCAGGTTGATTTTTACCTTTCCTGCAGTATTTCTAGAACATAACCTATGTTGTATATCATAATGTGAAATGAGGCTAACTACAGCAGGACCCCCAGAGGTTAGGACACAATTTGAAAATGCTAGATTTTATGTTATCTTTTCTTTTCCCGTGTGGTAAACATACCTTACATGAGATACCTGTAGAGATAAGCAAGTACAGAGAATAGCTGATTGCACCAGGGGGCAACTGTATGACTAGGAATGAGGACGAAGGAACCTTTCCTAAAGGATAGTGATACCTTCCCTTCATATGTATTTTACTATGTTAACTTAATTCACTGTGTAGTACGATTGTAATTAATGACAATCAATATAAGCATGTAAACGATAAAACCCATAGAAGGTCACTGTTTGCAAAAATACCATGTAACATCACTGTGTGAGAGCTAAAGAGAAAAAAACAACATTGCATGCTAATCCAGTGATTGGGAAATACTTAATTATAGCAAAAGAAAAAAAAAAGGTCAAGTAAATGAAAACAATTACCTTTGCTCCTGGGATTCCAGGTAGACCTGTATATCCTATAGGTCCTACAGGTCCTGTTTCTCCCCTTTCTCCCTAGACAATAAATAATGAATGGAAGCCATGCAATACATAACCACGGGTAAGTTATAAAATGTAGAGAGCTACAATGTATTTGCCTAACTAGAAATCTATGAACAGAGAGCACATTTTATAGTTTATATTTAACTATAACAGGTCATAGAGAAGAAGACACTAGATCACATGTGTCAACAAGACTTGCCCAGGTCTAGTTCCCTCTAGCAAACAATTCAATTTAGTTTTTTTTTTAAATACTAACTAGCTAATACTTGTTGAAAATAAATTGTCTAGTATGATGAGACTTACCAAAGAGCTGACATTGAGATACAAATATATATCCCCAATTTCAGACCTAATGATAGTATATTTAATATTATTTAATATTAAGTCAATTTATTCTTCTTTGAAACTAAATAAATGCTGTACTACATCACTTGGGTAACTGATATTACCTTTAATCCCAGAGGGCCTGCTTTGCCTGGTGCCCCAGGATCTCCTTTATTTCCCTGGAAAATATTATAGAGTTTCAGGTATTTAATATCATCCACATTCATCAAACAGTCCATAAAAATTGAGTCAATAATCCAAAAGTCACAAAGCACTAATCAGTTTACATTGGTAATTCCTGAACTATTATAGTTTTTAACTCTTGTAGGCTCTTGTGCTGCAGTCAGTCTGTTGTAAAGATCCATATTAAAATTACATACACCTTTTCTTTACTGGTGAATTTACTACTACAGTTTCAGTGCTCACTATGCACTGCTTGGAGAATCTACCAACAGGGTCAATCATTTTCAGAGGTCTAGTAACCTATATTAATGAATCAAAACTCTGAGGCAGGTGAGCTAAAATAATGAAAGGCTACTTGATTGGTTGCTGTGGGTTACTAGATCCCAGTAAAGGTGTGCCTTGCCTTAAGCTCAGTAAGTCTTTATGACTTTTCCTAAGTGTTTTAGTGAAACTCATGTCTTGCTTAAAAAAACCTCTTTGTGGACTGGTATAATTAAAAAAAAAACCTTTGGAGGGACCTTATCTGGTACTACAGGCCTCCAACTGAACATCAATGTTTAAGGCTATTTTTTTCATTATAGCATTTTAAAGGAGATGCATTGATGCATACTATATGACATCCCCTTAAACACAGCCTAAATTATAGTTGACCCCAAAGGTCAGGAGGTGAAATCAGGAGGTGAATACATGGTGAATGCAAAGACAGTGTCATATATATGGCTTTGCTGCCACAGTGTATTGTCCATGCTTCATGCTTTGTGTGACACTGGCCTAAAACTATTTTAAATGGAATGTCTTACATTGTAAAAGTGAGTTTACTATATGCATTATAAGAACATATTGTTATTGAACATGCTTTCTTACCTTATTTCCCAGAGGTCCATGTGGACCTGGTAAGCCTTCAGGTCCTGATGCTCCCTAAGATATAAAAAATAACATTATTAAGTACCCATACTTAATGATCTCTAAACATTTTCGGTAACCAAGAGGACTTTTTAAAACTCTTTCATTTCTTTATTATCTAACAATATAAAATTGCTAGCAACTCTTTGAAAAATTGATTTCATAATTTGATGTAAAATACATTTTGATTTATTTTCTTTTCTTTTTTTTTTTTTTAAAGATGCCCAAACAAGAGTTGAAGACCACTCTGGTCTTAAGTATACACTTTGGCATCCACAGTGTTAAAATTTAAAGTGGTGCCAACTTTGATAGCAAGCCAGCATCACAAAATAATCTCATGAAGTGGCTCTGTGATGTGGCCACTAATTAGCACTTGGTGCCACGTTAAATTTGTAACACTATGATGGAACCCTCTACTTACATTCTGTGAAACAAGATGGTCTTTGGCAGCAAGCAAACATGTCTGGTGTTGCCAACAATTAATTTTGAAGAAAGAAAAAAGTAGCTACATCTAATTACTCATTTGTTTAGCTATACAAAAGCTCCTGAAACAGAATGTTTGAGTTGCATTCTGCAGAACCACAACCCACTAAAAACAGAGTTATTTATAAACTGGGTTTTACTCTTCCCAGCTATATGCATAGATAGAGATTACATTTCTATATTGTAATAATACAGGATCCCAGAAGGTGGCGCTGTTACTACACCCCTGGGAATAACAACTCAATTTATATAGATATATAATGTTTAACTCTATAAATACATATTGCTGGTAGAAAATGGAGTAATACCTTTTCTATTTCCTACACTAGTTATTTACAATATTATACATAGTGAATAATGGCTTAGAGGCTAAACAGTTTAAGTTATAAGTGATCAATTTTTATTTAGATCACAGTCTTTATTATAATTTAATATACTATATAATTCATCAATTTTTGATGGATTTTTTAACATGGAAATACTAATAATTTTGCTTTGCAAAACAAGAGCTTTATGCAGTCTGATACAATGCCAACTGACAAAATAATGATTTAAAATTTATTTTTATAATATGGTCAGCCATTTGAATGAAATTTCTAAAGGACAACAGGAAAGGGAAGGAATCAACATGGGCAGTTAGTTACTGAGGACAGCAATGATTGTGGTCGGGTGCGATGTGTCACATAATCAGTCAGATAGAAGTAGGATGTAAAGTCATACGAATTGATGTGAATTCCCCAAGTGAAATGTAGGGAAGTTATCCTCAGCATTTCCCATTAACTTTATATATAGTAAGTCAATAATACATCTACAGTATGTATTTTTTCATAAATATGAACTTTACTGAATATGCTCATCTTGTGCTATGCAATGTCTGCATGATAGTGAATTCAATTTTTTATTGTCCAAGTCTAAAAGATAGGACCACAGCAAACAGATTGCATTTATTTTAGCCATAGATGTACAAATGCCCAAAGATTTGGGGGGCAAACCTCCCTTTGTCAGAATATGCCCCCTAAAATATTGAGCACGTTATATTAAGTATAATGTGCCACTTTCTATAATCTACTAGGATGTGAAAAGTCTTGGGGTTCCATGCCTAGTATAAAAGCCTGCGGCCTCCTGCTTACATATAGTCATAGAATTCCTTGGTGTCTAATAATATCCTTATAAATTACGGAAATGAGTAGATTTTTTTTTAATCATTTTTTTCTATATGGAGATGGGTAGATTATCCTATATATATAATCACTATAGATAATTTTGACAGTTGTAAGCTCTTAGTTACAGTACTGCATGATTTATATTAATAATACAGTTATACATTCCTAATGCAATCTTATGTCTGCAGGGTCTGTTTCCTCTTATCTGGCTGGATTTTGCATACTTTCTGTTCAATTAGCTGCAGGTGCACTGCAAATTCTTTCTTTTTGTTTTTTAATTTGATTTTATTTGATTTTCAATATAGTTCTAATCAGCATAGTTGGTGAAAAACTGTGAAATTAAATTTCTACAGCAATGCCTTAAAAAAAATTTAAATAATGTAAAAATGTGTAAAACTATTTTCTTTACAGTCATGGATAACTCAGCATGTACACATATTTTATACATGCCCAAATGATTCAGAGGGTTTAGTGCTCCTTTAAGAAAATGTGTAGAATTAGAGGTAAAAAAATAATAGCTACTCTTCAGTTTGAATTAATGTAAGAATAGGCAAGGGGTATGCAGAATAAGAAGATTAAGAGGTGACCTAATAACCATGTAGAAATATATTAGAGGTCAGTACAGAGATCTCTCCCACATTGGGGTTATTCACTAAGGAGCGAATTTGACTGCCGAATTCTCAAACAGCAGATTCCCATTGCAAATCCACAACAATTTCCCCATTGTAAAGTCATGACAATTTTTAAAAGTTAAGAATGAGACAATTTTCCCATAATAAAGTCACGACTGCGACAATATTATCATTATAAAGACGCGACTGCGACAGTAGCAGCCTATTGCGACTGTCTTTATCTGGCGAATTCACACCTATACACAACAATTCAGACTTTAATAGATAACCCCTATTTATTCCATTAACTGTATGTATTACAAGGAGGCATTCTCTACATTTAGAGGAAAGAAAGTTTCTACATCTACATAGAAGGGTTTTTTTTTACTGTAAGAACAGTGAGGCTATGGAACTCTCTGCCTGAAGAAGTTGTTATGGTTAAATCCATTAAAGAGTTCAAAACTGGTTTGGATGCTTTCCTTCAGTGTAAGAACATTACAAGTTATGGGCACTGGATAACTGAAGGTGGGATCTTGATCCAGGGAATTATTCTGATCCTTCAGTGTAAGAACATTACAAGCTATGGGTAATAGATAATTGGAGGTGGAATCTTGATCCAGAGAATTATTCTGATTGCCATATTTGGAGTTGGAAAGGCTTTTTTCTCTAATATGAGGATAATTGGCTATTGCCTCATTGGTTTTTGTTTTTTTTTTTGTTTTTTGTTTTGCCTTCCTCTGGATCAGCATTGCAGGGTAATAGGCTGAACTGGAGGGACTTGTGTCTTATTTTTTTCCTTACAAACTATGTTACTGTGTTACATAACTTCTTGAGAAAGACTATTTTTTACGTGTTTAAATAAATAGTGATTCCCCAGAAAAGATTCTATTTAAAATATGTTGTTTTTCTTCTGCAAGTTAAATGATATTTGAATGAACAAGAGTTAGATGCAGAACTGTAATAGTAAGATGGTTTTAAACCGAGATATTAAAGATTTCATTAGTTTCCAGGTTCCTTTTATTGACCAGTGGAACAAGCTCTGCTAAAGATTTAGACAGGGCCTAGAAATTATTACTCATGTCTCAGAGGAAGAGGTCAGCCCTTGTAATTATTTATAGCCCTTGTATAAGTGTATTCTGTGGCCAATAAGAGATAGCTGTTCATAAATTAAAGTTGTAACACAATAGATACAAACCTTGAGTCTGTTCTGTAACTAGACTGGAAAAATCACTGCTAAAATGATACAGACTAAACAGAAATGTATCTGCCTCCTGTTAAAACATGAACTGATAACTTTTATGCTAAACAACACCCATTAACCTATTATCCACTAAAAGTTGAATAGGAATGCCAGTGTCTCCACCAAGGTTTAATACATACAGTACTTTAAAATATACTTTGTATTATTTATTTCTTTTGGACATTAGGACATTAATATGAAGCATTTCCACAATCTAGGGATGGCAGGAAGTTTTATGCAATTGATATTCTTCTTGCCGATCTGTGCAAAGCAACTATGAGCAGGAGGCCTAAAAGTTACAATTCTTAGGGCTAATTATGAGAGTACCATGTGCGGCAGTTAGGTGATAGAAAGTGAGTTATTGGTCTGTTGAATTTAGGATTAAAATGGTAGTGTGTTGAAAGTCCTTTTGGACCATTTCTTCTTAACCCTTATGAGACGGGGGATTGTCTATTCTTAAAACAAAGACACCAGTGAGAGAAGAGGCTGATTAAAGAGGTACCTGGTGAGTTGGGAGGCCAGTGAGTTTAAGAGGGTTATTCACTAAGGTGCGAATTCGACTGCCGAATTCGCAAACAGCAGATTCCCATAGTAAATCCACTACAATTTCCCCATTGTAAAGTCTCGACAATTTTTTAAAGGTAAGATTGCGACAATTTTCCCATAATAAAGTCGTGACTGCAATAATATTTTCATTATAAAGATGCGACTACGACAGTAGCAGCCTATTGTGACTGTCTATATCTAGCAAATTCGCACCTATACGCAACAATTCAGACTTTAGTGAATAATCCCCTAAATCCTAGAACCAGTATGTCCTGCAGAGGAACTAATCCTGAGGAGGAGAGGATGAGTGATAAGGAAGTTTGTTCTTAGGGCAGAAGGTTAGTCAGGATAAAGGAGAGCTCAACCCAATGTGATGTAGAGAAAGGATTGTGCTAGGTGGACATCTCCCATTCAGGGTGGACATCTCCCACTCAGGTTTTCAAGTATGTAGGCTAGAGGGATCCTGAAGACCTTCTGCTGCACTGAATTTTGGAAGTGAGAAAACAATGTTGGAAAACTCACAGGGAAGCTGTGAATATTTCTGTGACAATTTCCGTGATTAACTATTGTTTGTTGTAAAAGACTCGTGACTAAAACAATCCTGTTTTGTACATATTGTAAATAAAAGTGACAGGAAATGTACATAAAGTAAATAAGGTGTGCTGGGTTGGGTTTTGAGTGTAAAAAGAATTGTTTTGGGCTCCAGTATCACTGCAGTAAAGCTAGCCTCCCACAAAACTTTAGAGCCATGTTCAATATCACGAAAATACAAATTGATCCCTTGACCAGTAAGCCAATTTCTTTTTTCTAATTGCCATGAACGTGTTTCTGAAACTGCAATGCACGTACAAAAATGTTCTCTGAATCCTGGAAAAATCAGGGATAACTTTCTCTACTGTGTAGAAGAAGTCTTAGGGGGTTATTCAGGAAGCTCCGAAGTGAGGCGCGTAGTGTTCGCCTCACTTCGGAAAAACTGACATGCGCATGCTGATGTCCTGCACTTGAGTCTCCTCGCCGGGAGGGGAATCCCTTTAATGCGCATGCTGATGTCCGCGTGCAGGACATCAGCATGCGCATGTCACTTGTTCCGAAGTGAGGCGAACACTACGCGCCTCACTTCGGAGCTTCCTGAATAACCCCCTTAATGTCTGACAGATCATACAAGGCCACATTCAAGGTTACAATAAGCTGTGGAGTGATTACCAATGCCTTAGAGAATTACTGTGTGATTATCTAGGTTCATGGCTGAAACAGGAGCCACTCCCTTATTTAAGATTCTGTGTAGCTGTGCCTTAGGAGGTAATTCAGGAAAGAGCGAACTTACCTGGTGATCTTTTGATACAGTGAACACTTTAAAGGTACTTCATCTCACCTCGCGACCACTCGAGTCGCCTCGCCTCACCGAAGTACCTTTAAAGCATTCACTGGTCTCCACGTGCAGGAGAGCAGGGAGCGCATACCAGTCTTGGAGAGTTGAATCTAAAGATCGCTAGGTAAGTTCCCTCTTTCCCTTTAATCTGAAAAGAACATTTCTCCATCATGAGCTAAACTAAACATTTGTTCTACTAGGGATGATTCTGAAGGGGGTGGGGTGCAATACTTATTGATGTGCTTCTTTCCTCCAGCACTGCCTTCTGCTTGTCTCAGCAGAGCTCTTTATCTCTTCTCCATGCAGGGTGCAATCCTCTTCACCTCCTGCTTCCTCTTGAAATTCTGTAAGCACAGCAAGCGCAGAAGCAGTGTTACATCATAATTCTGCATGTGCACTCACTCTATCTATGGCATTTCAAGAGGAAGCAGGAAGTGAAGATCAAATCCTACACATAAAAGAAAGGATGCGCTCTACTGACAAGCAGGAGGCAGCACTGGAGGAAAGAAGCACAGATTTTAAAATCTCCCATAGTAGAATGAGCATTTAGTTCTCTTTTATATCCCTAGTCCATCAATGCTTAACCTCCTGAAAGGTTTCCTTTTAATAAAAATACTTTATTTGCATTTACATAGCAGATAAAAGGCAGATGTCCATTTTAATAATGTATCCAAACCTTATCCAATATAAAATTCACAAAAAAATCCTGAAAAAGGGTCGATCAATGCTTAATATTTTTCCTCAGACACTTATTACTTCCAAGAAGTATTTGGAATAGAGAGAATTAATTCCAAAGGTCATATTTTCCAAAAGGGAATTCCCAGCTTTG